>JBCJFD010000028.1:109838-157709 GCA_039654745.1 Houttuynia cordata
GGGTGACGTTCCCTGCATCTTATGTTTTCGTGGTGCATAGTAATGGACAGTAACCTAGGCCCAAGTTAATTGACATTTGTGCTGGCGCTCAGATTATCAGTGGTAAGTAGATATGGAACAGGCTGGGTCGTGCCCCAAACTTTTTGGAGTCGGAACTGTTTAGGCATGGTTTTCAAAACCGGACCGGACCGGCCGGTCCGACCGCGGAGAACCGGAACCGGGCTGGAAACCGGTTCGGTTCACCCGGTTTACCCCGGTCTGGTAAACCGGCCGGTTTGTCTTAAACCGGACCGGTCCGGACCGGTCACGGATTTTTATTTTTTTTTTTTTTTTTTTTTTTTTGAAAAAAGTTTTTGTCTGAGGGGGGATTCGAACCCCCCCCCCCTTCCTCCCAAACCAACAGCCTTAACCACCTGGGCTACCTGGGCTCTTATGTTAATATGATACAAATTAACTATTTAATATATATTTACCATTTATACTTCAAAACCGGGTCATTCCGGTTTGACCCCGGTTTGACCGTGGTCAAACCGCGGTCCAACCGGACCGGCCATCGATCCGGGTCGATGGCCGGTCCGGTTTTGAAAACCTTGTGTTTAGGTGAGAATTTGGAGAAGAATGGGTGAGAAAGGCAATTGTCAAAGATTGCTAAATCAAGCTTTTCAGCTGTAACTGTCAAAAACCAAATATTAATCTCACTGAAAGGCAACTGTCAAGAACCAAATTTGAACGGCCATTACAACTGCAAAGCTGCTGCTTCTTCTTAGCATTCTGTGTAAACTAGGCTGCTTTATTAAGATAAAAGCCCACCAGTTTGCAAGATATTAGAAACATTAAGCGGCAAAAACCTTAATTAACCATTGTTGACTTCTTTGGTTTCATCTTATGGAGCATATACGTATTCTGTGTTTTTTGTTGACAGTTGCATCAAACGGAGTTGTTGTTGAACCAATCTAACCTCCAACTAGGATGGTGAATAAAGGAACTAACTATATGCATCCCAGTTTCCTTCGTTCAACAAACTAAATAAAGCTAAATAAAGCACGTTCAAGTATAATAATATTTGAAGATAACTAATGTCGAATATTAGATTGTCTCTGTTTAATTGACATTGGACTGTTGTATCCAAGATAAAAGGATATATAGTAAAGGCTTGACTGGGTCCAGTGATCTCCAAAGGCATGTATAGAAGTCGAAACTTATAGGTGTTCACCAATCCGTAATTTGTTTTCTTGTGCCACGTAAAGCGTCCATTCAGAAAACCGAAATATCTGATGGTTATACCATATGAAAAGCTCATGTAGAAGGTTTAAAAACCTTTTAAGACTGTAGATGGATATAGACAGTGTTGTGCGATGGTGGAGGTGGGTCTCCTACATGGTCGTTTCATTTCTTCAACCACCACCTTAACCATAGTTTGGTTGCTTGCCTACCTCATTCCTCCATGCCTCTATCCTCTATTTACAATCAAGTTTAACCCAGTATTATTTTCTTGGTTTCACACCTATACCTCTCGACCAGTCCCTCTCTCTCTCTCTCTCTCTCTCTCTCTCTCTCTCTCTCTCTCAGTTTGACTGGCCACCACCCACGAGCTGCCCCTTCTAATGGCCGTCCCTACCTTGCAGTTTGCAGTCTCTGTACGGTTTTTAAGCTGAAATCTCAGATGAAGCCGCCTCCCTTTTAGACACGAAGGGCTCAGTTATTCCAACCCTAATTCCACCCCACTCAAAAACCACTGCCCCTGTCTCTTCCACCCTTCCTCCCCCATCCTCACTTCAAGATCTGCTTTCCTCCCTTCGTCTACTCCTCTCCCTTTCTTGTTCAAACGCTGAAAGGAGTATAATCTTAAGAAGATGGGTGATTCCTTTTTCCTTTCAAGAACTAGGTGATGATCAACATGGCCTATGTTGCAAGCTAGCTAGCTTTCCTTTGTCTTTTGCCTGCTTTGTTATCATCTTTCTTTCATGGGCTCTGGAACCAGTGGCAGTATGCAATCCTCCAGCGGCGGGGATGAAGAATATGATTCTCGCTGCGAATCCATGTCGGCCTTCTTGAACTCCTCCTCTCAAATCAATTCCATCTTACTAAACCAACAACCGGCACCACCACCACCGTCGTCCTCCCTCTTTGATCCCCTCTCCAACTACCTCGGCACCTTCTCCCGATCGCCTGCTGCCGTCCACAACCCTCTCCTCAACCTCGACATGATGTGGGCCAGAGGCCCAACCTCCGGTGCTCCGATTGGCTCATCTTCTTCCCCGGCCACGTCCGGAGGTACTGGCGCCTTCGCCACCAACGTTAGCTCGTCCATGCAACTCCCCGGACCGGCCAGCCAGCCGAACCCTGTCCGCAATCCAAAGAAACGGTCCCGGGCCTCCCGGAGAGCCCCCACCACCGTCCTCACCACCGATACCACCAACTTCAGGGCCATGGTGCAAGAATTCACTGGTATCCCGGCACCGCCTTTTGCCGCCTCGCCATTCTCCAGCTCGCGGCTCGATCTCTTCGGCACGGCCTCCTCCTCCCCCCCGCCTTACATTCTCCGCCCCTTTGCTCACAAGGTCCAGCCCTCCTCCTTCTCTCCCTCTTCTTCAGTACTCGATATCCTTTCCTCCTCTACTGCTAGTCTTAACTCACTTCTTCCCACGACCAGTAATCCTAATCCCATCACAGCTTCACATGGTTCTAATTTTAGTAGTGCAACAACCATTACTAATCCAACCTCCACCAACGCCTACCAATTACTCACATCAGCTGACTTTAACATCTCTAAACAACACCAAAATCAGTTCAGCATGGATAGCCAGAATCTCTTCACGTTCCAGCCTCTGTTACAACAACCTCCAGCTCCTCCAAAGTACTCACTAGCCAGCTTCCCTATCCCGGGCCTCGACAAACCGCGGAGTCACTCGACTTTCTCCACTAGTACTACTGATCCACAATTGAAGATGGGGCATGTGAGTAACATATCGAGCCTAGTTCCACCGGCTGGGGCGCCATTGAGAAGCCAGGAACCTGTAGCTTGGCAGGAGGTAGGAGGGTCAGGTGGTGGAGAACAAGGGCAGTTGAGGCAGTACAATGGCAGTAGCTGTAAGATGAATTTCTCGACTTCTTCCTCGGATTTTCATGCAGATAAAGGAACGGAGAATGTGGTGTCAAGGGGTGAAGGTATGGTTGACTCGTGGATCTGTTCTTCGGATTCGTAGACATACATGTGCATGCATGAAAATGGTGGTACGAGGAGTTGTAGGAAGATGAAGTTGGTTTCATTTCTCGATCATCTCCGACATTACTTGCTCATCACTGTAGAACGTTGGAAGTTGGAAAACTTGTTTTTGTTTAATGTGAATACAATCTATATTAACCAATCTGCAAGACGTGATATGAAAATCATTGTTATTTGTGATTGCATTATCCGCCATCATCATTCCTGCATCCCATGATTTAAATCTACTGGAGAGACCCACCGAATATTTGGGTCTTCTTTCTCTTTCTTTTTATATGATATGATAGGTCTTCCTTGTCTAAGCTGGTCTTAATTTATTTTGTCGACATTTTGGTCTTAATTATCAAAGTGAACTTGGAAGCTAACAGTTGATTCCCAAAGTATATTTCTTTTTTTGCTGTTATATTGAACTGATTAAACTGATACTAGATCTTAGCCAAAAGACGAGATCGCTGGTGCAATTCAAGCAATGAGACGCCACTTCTTTATTTTTTCTTACTTCCTTGTCTTATATGTGTTCATGCCCGCCACGGATTATCTGCGTTCATTGCTTTCTGATGATATATATTCTGGTTTTACATTTTTGTATAGTCGAGTGATTGCAGGCGTGATTTAAGGAATAGTTACCCGCCGAAAATCTTCGAATAAAAATTCAAATGATCCCCTCTCCATGTTTTTATATTGGCAAATTGGTCGTGACTGAACAATAAACTAAAGGTAGCCCGGGGAGACAATCACAGGAAGAAGAATCGCATTTTCTTCGGTGGCTCTCAAGTGATCTCATGTATTTGATTGAATTATAAATAACTTTCAGTAATATACAATCAATCAAAGGACCTAGAAGACTAGATAAAAACAAATTGTCTGGTCTTGGATGGATCATATATTCCATAACGTAGAATGAATGCAAGTGATCAGCACGTTCTTTCAAGTAGATGGAAATCATAAAGATGATGATAGATACAATGAGGCATGGTTTGTCTGAAATACCCACATCTTATTTATACATGAACGATAAGGTCTTTCAAGCTGAGGAGATTCATTTCACGCGATTGCAATCTTTGTATGTATCGTTTAGGCGCCCAAATCTGCCAAAATTAAGCGCCTAGAGTTGGTGTATCCAAAAGAAATTTGGAGGTGTTGCAGAAGTAAAAAGTGAGCAAGTGCAAGGGAAAAAATGATCATCATGTTAACAATATTTTGGATTGCAGTCTCTATTATTGCTGCAATGACGCTATTACAAAAGGGGAATGATCGCCGTGGGATTCTGCGTGATAGGGCACAGAGGAATCGAGTGTGACATGTGACATTTTCGAAATCATACGCTGGACCCATGCCAGGGAATAATCTGGTTTTAGCAATGATGCCCCTCCTTGTCTCTCATCACAAAGCTCACTGAACCAGAGGGGAACTTAAATACTTTTTCTTAAAGTGAAGAACCTACATAAGTATCACAGTAAAAAAAAAAACTGAAGAAGACACTGGAATATGCTTTGATATTGTTGCCTCTATAAAGGGGCCTTTGAACTCAAAAGGATTCGTAGCTTTCGTATCTAACCTAAAAGCTGCCCACCACAAAAATACTTCCCTCCCTTCTTCTTCTCTTTGTCCAACGTTGCAACTTGCACCCACATTGAGTTTGAAAGACGAGACTGTACATGTCGCCCTCCAAAAAATCCTTTCTTATCAAGGCCTTTTATTCTTCCAAGTCCCTCTCCGAAAAGAAAGCCATATGCTTTCTTGCACTGGGCCACCCAGCTTGTCTCCTTGATTAGTATTTTGTAGGATTTTCAGTTGAGAGTAGGCCAATTGCCCAATTGGGGTTAATTGTATAGGATCTGAGTTATGAATCATCTTGAGGTTCTGCGTCTGGAGTTGGTAGGTGCCTTTTGGAGGATGCCATTATTATGTAGTAATCGCTTCTTCGTCAACTCACACACATATAGTTGATCACTATAAATGTGTTACCAAAAAGGATCTTCTAGTGTATGGAATTGTTTTCGTCGTTCTCACTCTTTCCAATGTCCGTGTAATATCTTATGTAAGCTATGATGCAACAGAGTTACATGCTGACGCAACATGGTCCGCCTGGTAATAGAAGCAGAAACTGGACGTTGATGGAGTACAAAACTCGTGCAGGTTGAAGGAAGATTGGGCTTTGGAATTTCTAGGTTGGTCCGAGACTCTGACTCCTGATTTTGTGCCTTGAGACAACATTTTTGACTGACTCTCTATGCTTAATTTTCTATAGTAACCGGTCAAAAGGTTCCGGCCCAGATAGCAGCAATTTTCAGAGCTGAAAGGTTTACTGACGTGACTGTTTTTTGACAACATTTCCAAACTTGACTTATCAACATATAATAACTACGTCTGTAAGTAGTATTTAATTCTTTTTTTATGTTAGTGGTTTATTTTCATTGCAAAATTAACAAAACCAGTCAAGCCTAAGAAAATTACGGGACTATTAATGATGAAGAAACCCACAAGTCGTACTTGCAATTTTGTTTTCAAATAGCCGTACTTGCAAGTTGCAACACAAATACAGTATGTTTCTCTTTTCAATATCTCACCCTTTCCCATACGTGTACTGATAATAACACAAGGAGACAGTTAAAGTGTGCGCCTAGGTCGCGCGCATCGGGTTGCGTAGGGCCTCCCTGTGAGCCCGGGTACATCCGAATGGGATTCTTAAGAGAGTGTTTTAAAGCTTGGCTACTGATTGTCCTAGGTGGAGATGAGGCGAGGCTTGTACAACATCATATATATCCTAGAGTTATTTTTTGGCTAAATAGAACCGTATATATTAAACTTAAAAAAGTTCATAAGGAGCCCACTATAAACAAAGAACAAACAGTTGCAAAAGGCCGCCGATATAGTGAAAGCACGCAGTGAAGTCTAACAACCAAACAAGGACAAGATAACATAAAAACAACATATAAACAAACACCACCATTAATACACAAGCGGGTAGATTAGTTGCAACATAAAGGAAGACAATATCACGAACCACTACCGCGCCAATGAGAATGCTAATGCGCTTCACAAAGAACTGAAAGCCATGAGGTAAGAATCATGTCACCAAAACAAAGTGGCAGATTTAAAAAGTTGTGTTTGTTGAATGTTAATAAGATTCAAGGTAGAACTGCAACACCACCGCAAAGATTTGATGTAAAAGCCTCCCTTTTAAAAGGTAAAGCCAGGAAGAGAGGACATGGAAAAGGCCTCCGGCCCCATTACCTAACTAATACATCAAGATGCTGGGATAAGCCAGTGTTTTTTGAGTAATAACATTTGGGGATAGGGGAGTATGGTTTCCCGATGCAACAAGTGTCGAGGCAATATTCCTTTTCCGGTATAAATATGTTGTGCTTTATTGTATAAATGGGAATTATTGTACTAATAGTTGTGTATAAGTGTGATGTATTGTACAATCTTGTAATGACTGACAGCTGTCTTCAGCTAAATCCTAATGTTGTCTTCAGTGTGTGCGTATTAAACAAAAACCGATCCAGATGGAGTAACATTCACTTTGGGAAAAAAGTGATATACCGGTAAACCAATTACAAGCTTTTTGCTCCACTCATTGATCATTCTTAGTCCATCTAGTAATTACTGTAAGTAGGATTACATAAAATAGGAATGCTAATATGGGAGTTTTGTCATTTCAGATGAGACTATTTACTATTTAGAGTGCATTAAATTAATTATCCATACGAATATAGACTCTTGCCATCCAGAGAAGAACAGAAATCTGGAAATTTTGGAATTACAGTTTCGGAAAAATACATAACTCATCATGGAACTTCACAAAAAGAAAGACTAATCATGAAACAATAAAACAGAAATAAATGCAAGTAATCATTGCATCTCCACACCCGTGGGATCAGAAATTAATGTAGCCAGGTACAAAGCTGAATCGCATTATTCCTCAGCAAGGGGTATAGCTGGATCGCCTGGCTCGTCAGCGATTTTCGTATCCAATTGTCAGGGAATTTTTAAGGAGATACATTCAATTTTCAGTTTCGACTTTTGATCTCTGAGACTTCTATGTTGCAATATGGTTGCACATTTGATTAGGCTGCCAATAGAGAGGTTATGGTGCTGTTAAGACTTCTTCCATCACCATAACCATTTATTAAATCTTTAATCATGACTTTCCCACTAATAAATAGAATAACCTCTTCCATAACTTTTTTATTAATCATTATACATCAATTAATCGTTGTTAACCATTACCCATTTCTTCTATTATTTTTAGTTTTTTTTACTTGGTGTTAGCGATCATTACCTCTTTTTCTACTAAAATCTAGCTTTCTATTGCAAAAGAAATTAGCCAACACATCATTTTGAGAGTTGTGATTAAGTGATTATGAAAACAATTTTTTCATAACCGTTCTACGTACGAAGTGGTTGGTTAAAATTAATCACAAAATTATTCAACTGACAATTTTAGCCTAACCATTTAACGCGGGACGGTTATGGTGTAGGTAGTAGGACACTTAAGTGGTTGTCATTGGTAGCCCTACTTTGGATCACAATTTGCCAACTTCCTTCACAACGAATTAGCTAGTATGTTACCAAAATTTTTTTTTATAGTTTTGATAAGATGCAGATGGATCAAGCAAATCTTCAACAACCAAGCTAGGTAGTATACTGTTGACATAATAATCGGATATGATTATCTAAGGTTCTGGATCACTAATTTGTTTTTAACCATGTAAGTTCGTCATTAAACAGAGGTCACTGAATACAGTCTTGTGTTTCCATGAACAAGAGCTACATATTATTGTTTTTTTATCATGGAGTATACGCTTCTTTGAATTAGTATCCAAAGTTACCAATAATTAGAAAGTTGTGATTAACTGCAAATAGGGCACGTTTTTCAAACCGATGGAAGATATGCCACTTTATCATCAAAATAATTATTTACACAGTCTATTCATGATTGTTCGCGTGTTTAACAATTAAATGTGTCCAAGCTCCTTTTTTTTTTAAAAAAATAATATAAGAATACTATGCTAGCTAAACGTTCACTCAAGAAGTAGGGATTACAGACCAAAGTAAAACTGCAGGTAGGAGTATGTTATGACGTTTAAACATCAGTTTGTTTACCAAATTAAAGGACGTCGTGGACTTTGAAATGCAAGGCTCCTCTAGCCAAGGACCTGGCCACCAACAAAGGACTTGCAGTAGTTGTCTGGTAATAATTCTTGTATGAGGGTAGGTGTTTTGAGAAAGTAACAAATCATGAAATGGAATCATTTGAAACTATGTGATGCCAGCTTTAATTAAATATGCGTGTCATGATTAATAAAGTTTAAAAAATAATTAGAACTTGATGCTACAAAATTTGCTATGTGAAGATGCTAACAATTGCGAGATTATTACTGTCTAAAAGCAGAATAATGCTTTTTCAGTAAAGGGGGACTGAAATCATAGCCTCACCTTTTTTTGGCCAAGTAAACACATCATCTTTTTTTTTTTTTCGATTCTACAGAACTAAGCAAATTACATATCCTCTTATAAGATTTTATAAGAGCTCAAGTGCAAGAATTCTTATTCATTGTTCATAACAAGAAATGGAAATTTGTGATACTTCTCTCTCACAGACACACATCATACAGCGTCACCAACGAAAATTTGAGAATCAATCAAGTTGTTAATCATAATGAGTGCACAAATTTCCAAATTCAGCTCATCTAAATATTAAGAGCTACTTCAATATGTTACTGACATAGTAGTAGGCCTACGATTGGAAATTAGTAATTGGTGAAATCATCAATAGCCATATAGAGTAACGAAGCATTGTATAATTCTCTGAACATGTACGTGGCCTATACACGAGTAATATACGAGTGATCATCTAACTGGAGAGACTGACTTGGAGAGAGAAAGAGGAAGAAGGGAAGGAGAGCCACATGAAGAAATGAAATGATTCAGTCTCCTGCAACCCACAAGGCAGTATCTTAACAAAATAGCGGAAATCATCAAGCATGTCCAAGGTAGAGACAAAACAAGAGCGTTGACAGGTCTACATCAGACCAAACACTCTTGTTCCTCATTATGGACTTCTGCCGCCCATCCATAATCTCATGCCCCCTCACCCCCCAACCCAGCCCTATATTTACTGTTCTTGAAACATAAATTTATGACAACAACGCGTCTGCAATTCCTCATCGAAGGATCCCCCCGTGCTTGTGAGAAAACTGAAGAGGGGCCATATTCATACAAGCCTTAAAAACTGTCATGTTTGGTTAGTTCCATTATCATGGGCATTGAAGTAAGATGGTCCATAACTCAGCTACGCCCTATGGCTCCCCCTCATCCTACGTACATGTGTCTAGAGTGTCCATCCCCCGGGGAAAATCAGTCCTTTAATTGCATCTATAGCTGTTGCAACACCTTCCCATCTAAACCCAGGTATTTCACCATAAAGAAGCAACTGCCCTCTTGTAAAAACCACGTATTCTAAAGTAAAGATCAAAGAAAAGTTGAAGTGTAATCCATCCTAACCCGGTCGTGTACGTAGGCTGTTGCAGGTTATTGGTTGCTATCGGATGGCAATAGATGGGACTATGGCCTATGGGATGTGCCTTGTCATGTGGTGTGGTCTCGAGTTCTTCTTTTGCTAACTTTTTGTCTGCATGAAACATACTACTGTAGCTGTACTATCAATCTAGTGACTCTAGTCGGCCTCTGAAAGCAACAGGTAAAGAGAGAAGGAAGCTAGCTGGAGAAGAAGAACGCTTTCGGTGAGGGATTGCCCACCATTAAGGATACACTCCCCCGTCAGATGCTTGGACAAGATAGTTTCCACGACGATTTGGGTCGGGAACCAAGCATGGCCCAGCCACTGCTGCCACCTCTCAGTTGTACCATGGTGTCCCAATGTGAATGGGCCCCAACTTTCCGCACAAAGAGAAACTCGTTGACTTTAAAGCATGCTTATTAACTTTCCTTAATTGGAGTAAATTAGTAATTTTATGTGTCACTTTTTTATAACATTTTTTTACTAGACTAGAGGCTAGAGCAACTTGGTTTTTTTCGACACATAGCAGCTGGGTTAGATCAACAGGTGCTTAGTCAAAAGGTCGCCAAGCTTCGTCAGGGAGAAGTCATGGTGACGGGGGTGGAGTGAGGGGTCCGCAAAGCAAGGCGAGATTTACGGATGGATGGGGGAGCCACATGCATGGCTATGATGGGGGAGGAGGGAAGAGAAGAGTCGTACAAATCAGAGAGGCGGACAGAGGGGGGTGCAGATTGGGGGGGCCGTGTGTGGACAAAGTGCAGAGGAGCTCTTATCTTCCGTACAGAAGTCAGTAGGGAGGGGGAAGGGGGGAAGAATGGGGAGGTGCTTCCCTGATGGGTTGATAATGATGAGGGAAGGCATTATGACTGATTCCCTGACCAAGCCTCTCTTCCACTGAATGCGATGCTGCCTGTAAATCATTTGTTCTCATTTATGGCGCGCGTTTAGGCGAACGTTAACGCAGCTTTCCCGTCATCAAAAGTATCATCATGCTTCTTTCGCAGCTAATTCCCGCTTTCCCCCTAACCTTTCCCCGATGATATTCTGGCTGAAAGTGGCAGATTGAGATCGTAGAAACATCAGCTTGTGATATAGCTACACCCAATTCCGGGCCGGTTAATGCAAGAACTATAAACAAAGGATCAGGATCTCCTATGAAATAAAAAAAAATCGTTCATACATAGCATAATCCAAGTGAACCCACTTAAAATCTTTACTGAACTATGATCGGCCATCATATTAGCAAATAAACATATTCCTGAGCTTAATGGAAGGGCTTAAGAGGAGATTCTCGGAAAAAAGCAGTTTCTAAAGAAGCGCTTTGGATTGCCAAAAGCGCCATACTGCCCCTTGCATTTAGCACTTTCGCGCCATGCAATTTCGAGGTGGGGCTTTAAAAGAAGGGGTAAGCAAGTTCGGAGAAAAGAGGGAGCAGTAGAAAGGATCGCCTGTTCGAATGTGTGACGAATTTATTAACTACTCATATTTCATTTATAACATCCATTTCAAAATCCACAGACCATGTACATCCACGGCTGTGTATATGGGGAATGGGCAGTCGATCTTGGTGATCAACTGTAGTATTTGCTGGAGCGCACAAGCACTGTCGGTGTTGTTGATCATAGTGATCGACAGCCCCACTGAGTGAAGGATATCCTTGACCACCGGGAGGACCAAAAACTCTTCTTTAGGCATTGTTCGATGGTATCATAAGCATCCAAGGATATAGTTTCGAAAAAGGTTGAGTGGGAGCCGGGAGAAGAGAGAAGCTCTCCCCACTCTTCTCTTTTCTCCTCGAGCAAAAATCCCATTTTCCCCATCATTTTTGCCCCCTACAGGTCTTCTGCCCTAAGGCAGGCCAGTTGGCCACTATGGTACAGGGTCAGTGGGTAGAGCAAGAAAGAGCATAAAATCATTGAAGGGGTGACGAACTTCGAAGTCTCCTACCCCTAGCTTCTCTTGCCCCGACCTCCACTCTCCTCGCAGGCAATTGGTACGCAGTTCGGCCTAGATGGTGTCTGTCCAGAGGTCCCCGTCACTTTTATTTTTTGGGGCCTTTTAGTGATAAGGAAGTCTTGCTTCTCCTGCTCCCCACCTCTTCCTGCTCCTTGGATACTCTTCCCCTGCCCTTTACATGGTTGTATAGGTGGGTTAAGTGGAAGGCTTTATGGGCAAAGGCGACTCCTTTGGTTATCTTCTTGGGACGTATGATCCTTTCTACTCCTTCTCAGGTTGATCTCATTCCCATCGGATATAACTGGTTGGCTTCTACTTTAGGAGTAACTCAGTCGAGTGGTGTTCAACTGAGTAAAGGTCTATGGGGTTAGAAACTAACCTCTATTGCTATAGGCGTGTGTTCAATCATCTAGATTTATGGTAGCCACCTAACAGTTAGACAATTATCTCCGGGGCTACCAATTGTGATGCCACTGCTCAGAGCTTACAACCTGGTAGCTCAAGTGTATGTTTCTTCGGCATTGTTATAGATGTGTATTTTATTCGATAATCAGCATTGAAGATAACCTAAGATGATTGGATTCGAGGTCATTTGCAATGGAATCGTGATCAACGTTGTGTTTTTGTTCATGAAGTTCCTATTTAATATATTTTGCCAAATTATTATAAGAAGAATTTGGTCTATGTTGTTTGTGTGTTTTAAGTCCTTTCCTTCCTCTTTTGTTGCATTCGAGGAAGTTTCCTTGTTTGTAATCTATGGTTTAATTTAATAAAGTTTATTTGTTAGAAAAAAAAACATCCAGGATGAACGCAAATTCACGGTACTAAAGCTTCAGCACCAGCTTTTAGTTTATCCAATAATAGTTAGCACACGTGATGTCATCATGTCAAGGGTGCTAGCGCCTAACTTGCACTAGCGTGTTTGCCAGTGTTCATGCGGATTTCAGTTCATCCAATGCGGATTTAGATAATAGTTACCACGTAGAAACATTAACATAGGTCCAGTAATTGTGTTACTGATAGCGTCAAACCCCAGTGATCGAATTGGGCCGGAGGTTTGTTGCTCGTATAAACCCACTGGCAGCTCCTCCTCTTGCCAGGATTTTAAGAACTGAGAAAGTTCCTTTGATTATGATGGCAAGTGCTACATTTATATACTCCCTCCGTCCTGTTTTAGATGCTCCATTTTAAAAAGAGGACAGTCCCTTTTAGATGCTCCGCATTAGTTGGGTTTCCACTATCCAATAAAAATCAATATTTTTTCACATCAAACATCTAAAACAGGACGGAAAGAATATTAGAGAGCATGATACTTTGGTAAGTGCAAGTACAAAACTGCCTGATGTTATCGCAAGGTTAAGTGGGTTCCCTTTCTGTCATAGCGGAAGCAACCAAAGCTTAGGCTATGGCGACGCTGCTACCTCTCATGGTAGTTCATATTAGTAATTCACCTCCGATGAGGAGTATGTTAATATTGGCGGTTAAGCAAGTTACAATGGCCATATGTGGAGTCCTTTGGAATGATATATTCTGATGTTTTCATATCTAGCTCCTATTTTTAGAGCCCACGCTCCTGTGAAGGCCCATGTATAAGTTAATGCAGATGCATGTAGGGTTCTGTACGTTGCAAGCCCAAGTGTGGTTTTGGAATTCCTCCTCTTCCGTTATTTTTTTTTTGGCATCAAGAGATCACTCTGATTAATATCTATAAAGGGTACAAGCATGGCTATCAGCGTAAAGCAGGTTTACAATATGGGTAGGTGGTTTTCTGACCCATGTACATGAGTATGAAGTAAAAGCAAAACTAGCTAAAGCGTCAGCTACTTGGTTTCCTTGGCGGAAAATATGACTGACGTGCACCTGCCTAAAGGATGATAGGCATTCTTCGATCTGATGAACCACATTAGCAAGATACCATGGTTCGTGCACTTCGCCTGTCAATACTCTGATGAGGGAGAGTGAATCGCCCTGAAGCATGATGTGATGGACTTTAAGATGTTGTGCCAAATAGAGCCCCTGCAGGCAAGCCTCTGCTTCCGCTTGTAAGGCATTGATACTGTAACCCTGAGAAACTGTAGCAGCAATGAAACTGCCATGCTCGTCTCGAATAATAGCTCGAATTGATGCTTTGTTGAGACTCCCCTTAAAAGCACCATCAAAGTTAACCACATAGAAACCAGGAACCGAACTTTGCCACCCGACTAGTATAGGTCTTCTAGGCAGGGTGCTGAACACTTTTACTAAACACAACAACAACATTATAACATAGTGTCTGCAATCTAAATAGACTAGCTCTGATGGAAAAAATCAGCTCCTCTGAAGATGATGTTGTTCCTCATCTCCCAGATGACATACATTAGGATTAGATATTTTACCATATACGGGAATTGACGCTTCCAACAACAGACAGACCCGCTAGATACTTTAACCATGTAGTGAGCTCAGTGGATGCAGCTATGACCTGCATAGTAGAAAACTCCGTCCACAATGCTCTAGTGATCGAACTCATATTTAAGAAATAAATGCTCATGACTATCAATATGAGCGCGATATAACACGCATTTGAATCCCCTGTATCAGGACTTTGGACTATATTTTTTAAATTGTGGTGTGTGGTGATGGATCCCCTGGCCGAGTCTCAAAAGCCTAATGACAAAATTAACATTAATGCCCTAGTCAATTTTGTATATGGACATTGTTATGATTGCCTGATAATTAATTGTATTCATTTTGTTATTTGACAAAGGTGAATAGCACAAATTCAGTTCCCACGTCCGTTGAGATGATTTAGGAATGGCCAAAGCATCCTAAGTTATTTATCAACGTGTGAATCATATAGAATGCTACGATAGGGTGCATAGATTCACATACATAAAAATATTGTGCTATCATCAAATTTTGATTATGTGACAAAGGCTGTCATCCGGCCCCAAAGGGAGGTGGTATTAGCATTACATAATTAGGATAAGGTGGAGGGTTATATATTTTTACATGGGTGAATCCCTATGCCCAAAGGTGTGGGATTTTCCTATAATGTTTTCTATATAACCCACTAGCCTTTTCATGAGACAAATGAATATTTGTTTCTATATGGCTTAGTAAATTTGATGCAGATTGCAACCTTTGCCCAAAGGGAAATTTTCAATTTTACTACATGATTTTAGCATTGGCTATTTTCATACTTATGTTATTGTGTATTGCCCTCTTTAATGTTTGCATGTATTTATTCCTTTATTGCAGCTTATCCGTCTTTTATTTCTGACCCTAATCAGCACCTTCCGTTATTGTCTGGGGACAATTTTAAGGATTGGAAGGAAAAGTTACTTTTACTATTAGGGTGCATGGACTTGGATTTGGCGTTTCGTATGGATGTACCCACCACTCCTACAGAAAAAAGTACGCCAAGTGAGGTAGCATCTTTTGAAAAGTGGGAGCGGTCTAACCGCTTAAGTATGATGCTCATAAGGACTCACATAAATCAAAGTATTCGGGGATCAATCTCAGAATGCGCTGCAGCCCAAGAACTTTTGAAAGCTATTGAAGCTCAATTCAAAAGTTCTGATAAAGCCTTGGCCAGCATCTTAATGTCCAGGTTGTCATCCATGAGGCTAACAGATGACAAAGGGGTGAGAAAGCATATCATGCAGATGCGTGATATTACTAATCAGTTGAACAACATGAAAATAAAGATTGATGACACTTTTTTGGTCCACTTCATTCTGAACTCCCTGCCTGCACAATGTGGGCCATTCAAGATCTCTTATAACACACATAACACTCAGTGGTTAGTTAATGACCTTTTGAGTATGTGTATACAGGAAGAGGGGAGACTTAAGCAAAAGAAGCTAGAGAGTGCCCATCTAGTTTCTCATAAAGGACAAAAGAAGGCAAATCATAATGCTCATAAGAAGAAAGCTGGTAAAGGTGTGCCAATAAAGTCTACTGGTGTCACCAAGGAAACCAAATGTTTTTTCTGCAAGAAGATAAGACACATGAAGAAAGGTTGCCCTAAGTATCAGAAGTGACTTGCCAATAAAGGAGGTAATTTCATGTCTTTAGTGTGTTATGAATCTAATTATGTTGATTCTCATCATAATAACACATGGTGGATTGACTCTGGTTCTACAATTTATGTTTCTACTGTTATGCAGGGGTTTCTCAATCTAAGGAAACTAAATGATGGGGAGCACAACATCTATTTTGGAAATAAGATGTGTTCGAAGGTTGAAGGTGTGGGGACATATAGACTTGTTCTCCATACAGGATACACCTTAGATTTAGAAAGGGTTTTCTATATTCTAAGTTTTCCTAAAAACTTAGTTTCTGTATCAAGACTAGTACCTCATGGCTTTAATTTTCAGTTTATGAATTCCTCATTTCTGATTCTTAAAGATTCAGTCACCATTGGTTCTGGTTCTTTGATTGATGGACTATATAGACTCTCTTTGCATGTTTCTTTTGAATAATCTATGATGTCTGTGCAAGGAAGTGTTATTAAAAAGAACTCCTCTATGTTATGGCACAAGCGTTTGGGGCATATCTCCATTGACCGCTTAAAGCGATTAGTAAAAGAAGGAGTTTTAAAAACTCTTGACTTTACGGATCTTGAGACATGTATAGACTGCATAAAGGGAAAGCAGACTAACAAGACTTCTAAGGGTGCTAAGAGGCATGATGAGAAATTAGGCACTATACACACTGATATCTGTGGACCGTTTAGTACTCCCTGTCTAAATGGTCAAAGGTATTTCATTACCTTTATAGATGATCATACACAATACATGTATCTTTATCTCCTAAATGAAAAGTCTGAAGCATTTGATGCTTTCAAGACTTATAAGGCAGAGGTAGAGAAACAATCTGGATTGAGTATTAAAATTGTTCGATCAGACAGAGGAGGGGAATACTATGGCAGGTACATAGAGAGTGGACAAAAACCTGGACCATTTGTGCAATTCCAGAAGGAACACGGTATTGTTGCACAATACACAGTACCAGGCACACCACAACAAAATGGTGTTGCTGAAAGGAGGAATCGCACTTTGATGGATATGGTGAGGAGTATGATTAGTAAATCCTCTCTTCCTCTCAAAATGTGGAGTGAAGCCTTAAAGACAGCTGTGTACATTTTAAATCGAGTTTCATCTAAAGCCGTCCCTAAAAAACCCTTTGAGCTATGGAATGGATGGAAACCTAGTTTAGATCATGTGCACATTTGGGGTTGTCCTGTTGAGGTTAGGGTGTATAATCCACTTGAGAAGAAGTTTGACCCTAAGACTATTAGTGGTTTTTTCATTGGCTATGCAGAATTATAGGTTTTATTGTCCATCTCACACCCCTACAGTAGTCGAAGCACGGAATGCACATTTTCTTGAGTATGGCAACTTCAGTGGGAGTATTTCTCCTCAACACATTGTGTTTGAGAAAATACGGGTTCCAGTTATTATACCCACTTTTGGTGGAGGATCACATGCTGTATCACTATGGTGATTCCAAAACAGCCTATCCATCCTCTACTCTCACCTCCGGATCAAGTTGCTGAAGTTCCTATTGCACAGGCCCCTCCGCCTGTTGATGAAATAGGACTTCGACGATCCTCAAGAGTAAGGAAACCTGCACTCCCTTATGACTATGTTGTATACCTCCAGGAGTCTGACGAGAATGTTGGACTCATTCAAGATCCTCTTACATATTCAAAGGCCATGTATGAAGATAACTCTAGCAAATGGTATGATGCCATGTAGGACGAGATGAAATCTATGGCTGATAATCAAGTCTGGGATCTAATAGCGTTACCACAGGGCGTCAGGGCTCTTGGTTGCAAATGGGTCTATAAGACTAAACTAGATCCATCTGGTAACATTAACATATATAAGGCCCAACTTGTAGCTAAAGATTTTCTTCAGAAAGATGGTGTTGACTATAATGAAACCTTCTCTCCAGTTTCTACGAAGGATTCATTGAGAGTTATTTTGGCCCTTGTAGCTCATTTTGACTTGGAGTTACATCAAATGGATGTCAAGACGGCGTTCTTGAATGGGGATCTTGAGGAGGAGGTATATATGACTCAGTCTGAAGGTTTCACCTCAGATAAAGGTAGTCATCTGGTTTGTAGACTCAAGAAATCAATATACGGACTGAAACAGGCCTCCCGATAGTGGTATTTAAAGTTCAACGATGTTATTACTTCATTTGGTTTTAAGGAGAACATTGTTGATCAATGCATATACTTTAAGGTTAGTGGGAGCCGTTACACATTTATGGTCTTGTATGTTGATGACATTCTACTTGCAAGCAGTGACTTAGGGATGTTGCACGAGACTAAGCAGTTTCTTTCTCAGAACTTTGATATGAAAGATTTAGGAGAGGCATCCTGTGTCATAGGGATTGAGATCTATCGTGATAGATCCAGAAGGATCCTTGGGTTGTCTCAACAGGCCTATATCAATAAAGTTCTGAAACGGTTTAACATGGAAAACTGCTCACTTAGTGCAGCCCCTATTGTGAAGGGTGACAAATTTGGCTTGTTCCAGTGTCCAAAGAATTCTTTGAAATTGGAAAGCATGAAGGAAATTCCTTATGCATCGGCAGTTGGTAGTATGATATACTTGGAGGTCTGTACAAGACCTGATATTGCCTTTGCTATGGGAATACAGCAAAATCCAGGGATGGATCATTGGAGAGCTGCAAAGAAGGTTATGAGGTATCTACAAGGAACGAAGGATTACATGCTTACATACAGACATTCTGATCATTTGGAACTGGTTGGATATACAGATGCAGACTTTGCTGGTTGTGTTGACTCGAAAAAGTCGACATCGGGTTATATTTTCCTTTTGGCAGGCGGTGCTTAGGGGTGTCCCTGGACAGACATGGACGCGGACAGAGGTTGTCCGCGTCCGTGTCCGTATAAAACTGTCCGAGAGTTTTTCGTCCGTGTCCGTGTCCGAAAGTCCGGCGGACACGGACACGGACAATTCCTTTTTTATTAATACCCCCCCTCCCCTCCCCCCCGCCCCCCCCCCCAACCCCTCCTCTGCCTCCGCCCTCCTCCCCGCGAGCCGCGACCCCGCCGCCCTTCCTCTCCACCCCGCCGCCCTCCTCTCCACCCCCGTCCCTCCTCCCCGCGACCCCCGCCGCCCTTCCTCTCCACCCCGCCCCTCCTCTCCGCGACCCCGCCGCCCTTCCTCCCCGCGATCCCGCCGCCCTCCTCTCCGCCGCGGCGCCGTCCCTCCTCCGCGGCCGGAATCCAGGTAAAAATCGTTTTTTTTTTTTGAGTCGTCGCCGCCCCCTCCTCCTCCGGTCATCGACGTGGTCGCCGCCCCTCCTCCTCCGCGACCGCGTCGATGACCCCGTCCTCCCCTCCACCCCCGCCGCGGCGCCTCCCCTCTGCGACTGCACCCTCCTCCCCCCCCACCCCGCCGCCCCTCCTCTTCGGACCTCGGACAGACGGCTGTCCGAGGTCCCTTGGCCATGTCCGTGGCCGAAATTCACGGACAATTTCTACCGGCGCGGACACGGCCACGAACACCTCGGACGCGGCCGGCCGCGAACACCCCTAGCGGTGCTGTCTCTTGGAAAAGTACTAAGCAAACCCTTACAGCGTCGTCGACTATGGAGGCAGAGTTTGTTGCTTGTTATGAGGGCACGTCATATGCTACTTGGCTGATGAATCTTATCACCGGACTTACTATTATGGATTCCATATGTAGGCTGTTAAAGATGTTCTGTGATAATAGTGTTGCTGTATTCTTCACGAAGAACAACAAGAGTGGAAGTCGAAGTAAGCACATCGACATCAAGTATCTTGTTGTTCGGGATCGTGTTAAAGCAGGGACAGTTGTTATTGAGCATATATGCACTGAGCTTATGGTTGCTGATCCAATGACTAAGGGCTTGCCCCCTTCTCTGTTTAAGAGTCATGTGAATCATATGGGTCTTATTAGCTCATCGTGCATTTGATTTTGCTTATATACTTCTGGACATTACTCATTTATCATAGCAGTTACAGTTTCTTTTCTCACAGTGTCTCATTTTTCAGTGCACTTAAAGTATGAGACAATATTTACAAAATGAGTGGGAGCATGCCTTCACTCATAAATATATTTTGCCACATATAGTATTCAACTAGAATGAATTAATTGCATTGTGATACATTGAAGGGAATGTTCTCCTATGAGGATGTAACCGCCTTGATTCATGCGATTATGACATTTTAATTGAGTATAAAGTTACCACATACAGTTCGAAGGGTATTTTGTATGGTTATGATTTTTTGTATGTGCATACGAAAGTCATTATTAAAGTTTCCCATTACCCACTTGGTTAGTTTAATTGAGCAAAGTGGGAGATTTTCTTCTTTATATGGCTCAATTGAGAAGTTGTGCCAAGTGGGAGAATGTTGGGCTTGTTTTTGTAATAAAACATAAAGTGGCCCAACTATCTCAATTGACAGTGTTTTGGGCTTTTAGAACTGTCTGGGTAATGGGCTTGAGTCAGAATACCCATTAAGTTGTGGTTTTGAGTGGCAGATCTGAACCATTGGATGACCTATGGATGGACGGTCAGGATTCTAGGGTTCTTAACAGTGGTGTCCTAGTTTAGTTATAAATACACCATTAGCCATCCTAATACGGTGTCTTAAGTGAGATTGCTCTCAGCCAAGTTCTAAACCAGAAACTCCATTGAAGGTTCTAATGGCTACAGGTATGCCTAAATCTCTCTATTGCATTAAGTTCTATCATGATGGCCTTCGAGTGATGCGAGTAAGCGCGGAAGAAATGGTGAGAGCGCCATTGAGTGCCTTCCAACCAAGGTGAGTGATCCACTGAGGTAAACAAAGGTGGCATAGACACAGCCAGATGGGATCAGCCTCTAGAGGGGGGCTTGTTGTGCGTAACATGCGATATGCAGATTTAACAGTAATGGTGAAGTTTGTTGTGAACCTCCAGACGGGTTGATCAATTTGTTGAAGATTCATGTGCATGTCTGCAATAGCCGAGACAATACTCTAAGAGAAGTGTGATATTCCAATGACCGGAAGAGGAATCAATGAAGTCTGCAACCTTAACATCCCGACGGATAGGCTTCAGTGTAGGTGTGAAATGATATTGAGATGGTAACCGGGAGTTATCAGCCGCTAAGATGGAGTTACCATCACCCAAAATTTATCTAAGTCCATTGTGCAACTGACCCAAAGCATATTTGATGCAGAATCGCCAAAATGGGGAACACCTGTGTCATGGCCCGGGTTTTTAAAATCATTTTTAAATCAGAGTAGTAGCGAAAAATCAGAGGATTACTCCTCTATGCAATAAATCATGAGCTAAAAATTTTTGTCGACTAAACATCTAGACCATGATAACTGGGGTTCACAAATATCTTGAAAGACAATTATTACAGATGCAAAGCCGACTAAACTCATGCAAGTCCTTCATGTACAAGTCTGTCATCCATCTCAAAATATACTAGAAAAGAAAGGAGAGTGATGCATACTTTGAAGCTGTCAAGTCATCCTCACTCTTGATCGTCTACCACCAGAAGCTACGTGAAGATAGTCTTCTACTAAAGAACCTGCATCAATAATAAAAAGTTAATAGATAGTACCAATCAAATCTCACCAATATCACTGCACTAATCCACATACAATCATCATAGCCATGTCACATGGTTTCCAATACCGGAGCTAAGTGGTCCCAACTGCATTCAGGATAACCACTACCCCTTCCAGCCGCGTGGAACAAAGGCCCTCTATGGCCATAGGAATATGCTCATGTGGCAACTCATTCACACCCTTACGCCGAAGCATGGTACCTTACCCTTATTTGCCTTCAAACCCAACATGCTCCGACTATGGAATTCATGGCCATAGTTCTTAGTCACTGCCACTCGTCGCCTCCATCGGCGGAAATACGCGCCGTCGTCGCCTCCATTAGCAAAAATACAATTAACACACAATAACACAAAGAATTGACGAAAGAGGTACAGAATCTGACCTCTACACGCGTTGGGGCTCGATCCTCCATTGGTGGAAAATACGCGCCGTCGTCGCCTCCATTGGCAGAAAATATAGGGTGCGTTTGGAAGCAGAAAATAAAACAGGGTGAAAATTTTCTTGGGTGAAAATTTTCAAGGCTGATAGTTGACGTATGTTTGGAAGTTGAAAATTAACATGGGTGACAGGTGACAAGTTTCACTCTGTTTTAAGATTTGCTGATTTCTGTTTGGGAGCATGAAAATTTATCAGACTGCTTTACGTTTGGGAAGCACTGTGAGAAACACCATGTCAGGGCATAAATATACCGAAAATATCCCTTGCTAATATATCAATTGCCTACCCATATCCCCAAAATATGCGGTAGGGTTCTGCCGCTAGAGATGCCGGATGGGAGCCTTGCTCATCGTGTAATCGATTATTCGTTATCCACATCACGCCGTGGGCATCTATCATTGGTAGAATTACTCGATTGCGTTTCTCATCGAGTAATCGATTACTCGATTTATGCGCCCATCATCTAGTCCGCTCTTGAAAACCCATCTCTATCGTGTAATCGGGATGTCGAAGTACTTGGTCAATGTGTAATCGGTTACTCGGTCTCCACCTCATCGCGTGGGCATCTATCGTGGTTTCGATTACTCGATCTTGGTGCTGATCGAGTAATCGATTACTCATTATCAGAGGTTTTCTATTATTCGCTTTCGCGACCGCCACGTCAAACGTCTCATATTGGCTGAGTGTCGTGTTCCCTTCATCGTGTCATTATGCAAGGGTGCCGAGTAACTCAACGCACGTGTCAGAGTGCATGCCGGACCCGTCACCCCCGACTCCTACTTTCCCAAATTGCTCTCGCCCTTCACCCAATTATTAATACCCGTTTCTGGAGCTTCATCGCCACTGCGCAACTGCGACTACTCGGTTAGGTTTTCGCGATTCCACTTTCCGGCGGCAGCGGGGTTCCATATAGCCAGCGGCGGAGTTAGGTCTCCAGTCGATTTAAAGCCGGTCGATCTGCAGGGTATCCCTCCTCAGGGTGTCAGGTTATCGTCGTGTAATCGGTTCCTCCAAAGACACATCCACCCACCAGTAAGATTTAAAAATCCGACCTTTGTTTTTTTTTTTTTTTTTCGTGCGGCCGATGGCACGATTGCGCTCGCATATCGTGTCACTGGATCCCGAACCTTTCATTATCGTAACCTGATTTCAAATCCTACTGGGTGCGTTCCCAGACTAGATGAATCCACCGCCAAATCCCACCCAAGAGAAGCGATCTTCGCAGTCCCCGAGGAAGTATAACGCGAGGCCAAGCCTTCAAACCCAGTGTACACCCGGCGCTCTCACCAAGTCTCTACAAGTTGCAGAGCGTTACCCACACTGCATGGACCTATTGAAAGAGACGGCTTTTCATTTGTTATTCGAAGGCCGTCATGTAGTTGTGGCTAGAAATTTGCTTGATGTGTTGTTGGACTGTTGGGATGAGCGTCTGATGGTGTTCAACATAAAGGGTAGAAGGTTATCCTTCACTGAGCAGGATGTTGCCCTCATCACTGGGTTACGGGCATCTGGTGAGATTGTTAATTGGAAATCCCCTGACGGCAAACTGCCGGCCCCGGAAGGCTCATTCTACCGTAAGTACTTCTCCAGACGGAGACCGGATAGGCAATCCATTGAAGAACTACTTGATAAATGTCTGTGGGGGGTAGCAAATCTTTCAGATGATGACATGGTTCGTATTATCGTCCTCCACATGTTTTCAACCACGCTCTTCACACAATCGTCAAGATCAGTCCCTACAAAACTATGCGACTATCTGGACGACCTCTCCCAACTGTCTAAGTATAATTGTCCGGCCGCCATCCATAAAATGCTTGTCTCGAAAATGTCACATTCATCTAGATGTTTGCACTCTAGATCTTCCGGAGAGACGAGTAGTGGCGGGACTCTGGCAGGAGCCGCGTATGTCTTACAGGTGAGTCCTTATATTCAGCTTATATTGTAATTGATAACTCGATTCACGTAGATTTCGTCACATCGAGTACTTGATGGTAGTGGATATCGTCCCCTCGATTACTCGATATGCATCTTATACCTTTGTAATCGATTACTCGATGCCGTATAATCGATTACTCGACCTTTCTGGATATCGTGTAGGCAATTACGCGGTAGGTTCCTCTATCGTGTACTCAATTACTCGATAGTGTTGACTATCGCGTCCTCGATGACTCGGTATCATTGTATATATATACATTTAGTGATTTACTGATTTCTGTTCTCATTCTGCAGATATGGTTCTTCGAGCACACCAATCTGTTTCAATCCACTCTGGGTCCATGTAGTCCAAGAGTGAGAAGGTGGCCCGGAGCTGGGGTGCCGGTGGATGAAGCTAATAAGGGAATCCAATTCCATCACCGATTTCGACCGTATTACGTTCACATATTGGAGACGTTGGATGTCCAAACCGACGTCGTTGATGTCATATCCCCATTACCGGAAGAGTCATCTCGCATCCCCCTCCACCAACCTCAACCTCCGACGTCACCGAGGTCGACACAGTCGTCAACTGTCCACCATCATGTCACTTCCCTGCAGGGTGTTCTGGAGGGGATTAATTCCCTCCTTAATGTCGCCCTCGAACAAAGCGATATGATGGAAAGTCGAGGCTTCAGAGTCCCTCAGATTATTGAGGGTATTCAAAAAATGCATAAGTGGTGAACACCTTATACACATACCGATGTATGGTCTCTTCTGAGTGGGAAAATTCATGCCCCAACTTACGAACAGATGTACCGTGACCCATGAGCTGACAAAATATCATGAGTTGTTGTTCAACAGATGCGCCTCGACTATCTTCCAGACCGGATGCTCTAGTCTGTCTACATAATTCAACGAACGTCTATTTGGTCATACGACAGACGTCCCTGCACATTCGATCATTCGTGACAGTATATAACATGTCACGTACCAACTCCTCTCCCCTGTGGCGATGTGGGTGAACAACATTACGAGATGGATGATTTGATAAATATTCCATAGCAATGGCACACTGATTAACTATTGCAGCATCCTCATCGTCGTCGCCAAAATACCTCCACCTCTAGAAAGTGAGAATAATGAAATGAACATACTACTGATTGAGAAGCAATAAATGTTAAAACTGCTGAAATGAACATTAAAGCTTTGCTTACCATAGGGTCCATGGGTTCCCTAACCAGGAAGTATCAAACGATACTCGTGTAATCAAATGTAAATGCGAGTACACGACAGCCTTCGGGTGTCTATCGTCAATGCGAGTACACGATAGCCTCCATTACCGTGGTCGGCGGAGGAAAGGTAGAAGACATATAAGTAACTAACGAGGTGCACCTAGAAGATGTATATATAAGCATTCCCCTACTCACATGCAAACAGTACCAGATAAGGCAATAATGACATGGAGAAACTCATTCACCACACACTCATGGCCTACATATAGGTCAGAGGAGTCACATGCATACAGTATCATAAAGGACAATAATCACATGGAGAATAGTTGGCAGGAAAAAAAAAATTTAGTTCAACCCACACGAAGTCCACAAATGCATAAAGTGGATACCATCTTATGCAACAGTAATAAAATCACAAGTTTCTTGAAATCTAGATGGGCGGTGTCTTCCCATTCCAAAGGTTCTTCAACCACTGCTCAGCAAAAAATTCATTGTCTTCTAGAGCCAGCCACAGCTGTCTATTAGTCTCCGTCGAGAATAATGTTATTACAAAACTGTACATTGGGTTCGATGGGTCATATCCAGGGAGGCAGCGTAGTAAACGAACACATTTGTTGATTTCATCAATCTGTACTTGCTTATCTGTGACCTTCGCCTCGGCCAGCATACGATCGTGCTTCTCGGCAAGCGCATTTCTTGCCATCATAGCGTCAGACAGCGACTGGAAGCCGGTAGATATTTCGGAAGAGGAGTAAGTCTTCCTCTTCGAAGTCTTACGCTGGGCACCAGGGGTAGGAGGCGTAGGCCTGAGGGGATCACTGGTGGCGTGTGGAGGCATCTGTAGGGGAGTTTGGGAAGCAGGAGAGTCGGCATTCGGAGGCTCCTACAAACCAGAACATGGATAATGTTATTATCACAAAAAACTGTAAGCCAGATACAAATACATATCGATGACAAGATACAAGCGGATGATGGGATAACAATATCGAGGTTTCATGTTTGTGCACCTGAGATAGGTTGCAAGTAGGACGTACGGAGGGGCCAGGGCCGATCGGGCTTGCTGGGATATCACTATCAAGGAGGTGCGAGAATGAACGAGGGTATGTGTTATCTCCCATATCCTCTCCCAAGTACTGATCAAATTCATTGGGAAGCATCCTAGGGTGATCCTCATCGGTACCGTGTGAACTATCCGGTGGCAGCTGTGCACTAGGGGGCACCACCTTTTTTGGCCTTCCATTATAAGCCTGACTTCCAGTAGCATGGTTGCCATCGAATATTATCGATAATAGACCCTCCATCTCTCTCGAGTATCCCCAAGACTTCAATCTCATGGCCTTCGGGTGTCTCTGCGGCAGAAGGAGATGAGAGTTGGAATGGCAAGGAAACATTTTACGGAATAAAATGTCAGACGATACGCACCTGTCTAAAAATGTTCCAAAAATCAGGATTTCCGGAGGTATATGTTTGGGTTGCTTCGTTATACCCACAACCAGTGTAATCTGACATCCACTTCCATGCATTGTAGAGGTACCTAGTCTTGTCATAGTGACTGCGTATTTTTTCTTCATTCACAATTATTTCCTTCTTCGCCAACTCTTGGCTTATATAGTCGTATCCTCCAGGTTGAAGACCCTTACCCTTACGAAATCCCGCCATAAGTGCTTCGGCATACGATGCGATAAATGCATAGTGCTCTTCCTTGTTCCACTCAACCTGTTTGACATACTTTGATTTCTTGGCTGGGCTTGCCATCTATACCACACAAGAAGAAGCATATGAGAAGAGAAATGAAGTGACGTAATCAAGTACTCGATTTATGTGTCTACCGTCTATCCGATTACGACATGGAATTCGAGTTATCGAGTAACCGGGTAGATGGAAGACAGATCGAGTAATCGAGTACTTGATCTATACATGTACCGTGGACCCGATTACTCGATCGTCATACACCTCACGATAAATGACATGGAAATCGCGATTTTGAGTCATCGGGTACACGATAGACACATATATCGAGTAATCGATTACTCGCTTTATGTGTGAACCGTGAACACGATACCTCGATGGCTGCCCATCTACGTCGTATAAGCGCGATAACCACATGGAATTCGAGTTATCGAGTAACCGGGTAGACGGAAGACAGATCGAGTAATCGAGTACTTGATCTATACATGTACCGTGGACCCGATTACTCGATCGTCATACACCTCACGATAAATGACATGGAAATCGCGATTTCGAGTCATCGGGTACACGATAGACACATATATCGAGTAATCGGTTACTCGCTTTATGTGTGAACCGTGAACACGATAATCACGATAACCACACAGAAATCGAGGATCGAGTAATCGGGTATACGGAAGACAGATCGAGTAATCGAGTACTTGATCTATACATGTACCGTGGACACGATTACTCGATCGTCATACACCTCACGATAATGACATGGAAATCGAATAATCGAGTCATCGGGTACACGATAGACACATATATCGAGTAATCGATTACTCGCTTTATGTGTGTACCGTGAACCCGATAACTCGATAACTTATTTCTACGACGTCTATTCACGATAACCACATGGAATTCGAGTAATCGAGTAATCGGGTATACGGAAGACACAGATCGAGTAATCGAGTACTTGATCCTTCCATGTACCGTGGACCCGATTACTCGATCGTCATACACCTCACGATAACCACAGAGTATTCGAATAATCGAGTAATCGGGTACACGATAGACACATATATCGAGTAATCGGGTCCTCGATTATTCGATTTTTGTGGGTACCGTGACCCCAATTACAGATCTCGAGCCACGGATCACGTTCGCGTAATTGGGTACGCAGTCCATGGATCTATCGACTACTCTATTACTCGAAAACTCGATTCCCCCGGTGGCTTATCGGGAGAGTCCGATCGGCTCGAAAAGAAGAAGTATTTGATTAATAAATAAGGAGATCGTGGAAGAGGTGAAAACAGATGAAAGTAAAAACTGTTAAAATTGGCCTAAAGTAAGCAGATCAGTTGAAAATCGTTGAACGCAGAGGCAGTACATATGCATTCACCCGCATCATATTCATTCCTCTAATCTTATGCGAATATGCATCAATATCCAATTAGCTCGCACATATGCTCATTCAGAGTAATAAATGTTATGGGAAAAATTACAGGGAGACAGGCATACGCCAACGACAGATTCAAATTCAAAAATCAAACAATCAGGGCCGTGTGCTTACCGGGACGTCAATGAAAAGGGACGGTCTTCGACGACGGTGCGGCGGCAGGAGTTGCAAGAGGGAGGGAAAAATGGTTTATTGGGGGGTGGGGGAGTCGCGTGAGAGACGGTCGAAGGAAGATTTTCGAGGACGGGAGTGATGGCGGCTGGGATGAGAATATGAGGAAAAAAACCCTAAAAACGAGAGGGAGGGGCAGCCCGTGCTTTTTTCGTCAGGCTGATTCTCACTCGAGTGAGAATCAGCCTTTCAGGGGTGAAAGGTGAAAATTTATCACCTTTCACTGTCAGGACACACTATTCACCCTTTCAGCTAAACAAACATAAATCAGGTGAAAGGTGAAAATTTTCACCTTTCACTGTCACCGCCCATTTGTCACCCTTTCAGCTTCCAAACGCTTTTCACCCTGAAAGGTGAAAATTTTCACCTTTCAGGGCTGAAATATTAGTTTTTCAGCTTTCCAAACGCACCCTATATTAATATCTCTGCCCCTCCACATCAGGTCAGCTTTGATCAACTTGATCACATCATTCCCAGGCGCATTACTGATGAAGATAATAGCAAGCTGCTTCAGCCTCTGACGCACAGTGAACTAAAAAGAGTTGCAAAAGGTTTTGGTGCCGCCAAGAGTCCTGGCCCAGATGGCATGTCCGGATTGTTTTACTGCAAACATTGGGACCTACTTGAACCACATATATTCACCATGGTCCAGGATTTCCTGCACAGAGGTGTGCGCTCTAAATCATTAAACCAAACACATATGCCCAATTCCTAAATGCACTGCTCCGGACCAAGTAGGACAGTATCGCCCTATTAGTTTATGTAACTATATCTACAAGATAATTTCCAAGCTGATGGTGACCCGCATGCGACCGCTCATGTCCAAGTTAATTACTGCCAACCAGTCGGCTTATCTTTCCGGACGGTCCATTCAGGATAATACTCTTATGTCTAAATAAATTTTCTATCATATCCACCGGTCCAGAGGATACTTAAAAAGCCTGGGGGACTCTTCGCTCTAAAGTTGGATCTTCCAAAGGCGTATGATCTTCTTAGTTGGGATTTCATCGAGACTATGCTTAAAAGATATGGATTTCATTCTCACTGGATAAAACTTATACTGTTCTGCATCCGGACTGTCTCGTATCGAGTCCTAATCAATGGCAGTCTAGGTCAAGTAGTTCACCCACAGCGGGGCTTGGGGCAAGGGGATTCACTAGCTATCACCCTATATTTTTATACTTAATTCTTGTCTCTAGCATTAGCAAAGGCGCAGGAGCTGGGATTTCTATCAGGCGTACGTATCATTCCTGAGGTTTAACCCAGCACTCACTTATTATATGCCGACGATATATTACTTAAAATTTAGTCGTGCGAGACATTCTGATGCAGAGGGCCTTAGTGGTATATTGGACAACTATTGTGCATTGGCAGGCCTTCAAATCAATCATGCTAAAAGCTCATTTATCTGGAGCCCAAACACTGGAGCAGATCCATAGTAAGTCAGCACTTCACATTCAGTCGAACGCCTATTACCATGTATTTGGGGATGTGGCATGTTCAGGAAGGCTCAGTGTGCTGATCTACTGCAAAAGGTGGATTCATTATTAGCAGGATGGAAACTAAATTACTAAGTCAGGCGGCTGGAGCCACTGTTATCAACTCAATTTTTATAGCAAAGCCTCTAAACTTTATGTCAGTCGACAAGTTGCCTCAGTCGGTATGTTTAACGTAAAACAAAATAAGGACTTTCTATTGGCAAAATGGTGATGCAAGAACAATTCATACGCTTCCATGGCAGAAATTGTGTCAACCTCGTCGGAATGGAGGGCTGAATTTTAAATACACTCATTTATTTAATCAGGCAATACTTATAAAGAAATGTTGGCAGATCTCAATGGAGCCTCCTCTCTCTGGTCTAATGCCATTCGAGGTAAATATTTGAGAGTATCCAATTTTTTGCACCAACCTAATACTCGCAGGTGTAACGACCCTCAGCTCAGCAGGTGTCTTCTGAGGCAACACCTGCTGAGTGCTGAGGTGAAATGTAACTGGTGTAAAAGTGAAGGACATCTGTCCAAAAGATGGGATTACTCAGCCCATGTGATGGCTATAAAAGGGAGGGCAGAGAGATCATAAACAGAGAGGAGAAGTGATGAGGAGTAGAGGGAGCCAGGGGAGAAGAAGAGAGAAAATGAGAGGGATAGAGGAAGGGAAGCCGGGCGACTGGCTGCGACGCTGGAGATGATGCACCGGCAGGAGGAGGTTGTCTTCGGTGACATTTCGATGACCTCTGGTGAGCAGCGAATCGAGCCCAATTGCGTGTGAAGGTCGGATCTCGTACCCTTTCATCGTTATTTTGGTGTTTTTGTGTCCTTTAACTAAGGATAATGATATTCGTAGACCACTTTCCTACAGCATTTTTCTAGACATCCTACTTGGCACCATTCACTTGAGGGCACATCAGGCACATCAGCCCCTCACGTCAACCAAAATGGGGTTTGGTTTTGAATTTCAAACTCAAATTTTGAAAGCTGAACCCAACCGAATACGCCCCTATTCCAAACGCTGATCTGATCGATGAGAAGAAGTGCTGAGTCTTGGCAAGAAGGCGGCTCCGATCGATGTGGAGAATTTCTCCCCTAATCATTCCCTCATATTTGTATTGCTCACTAGAGTAATGTTCAACTGTAGATGGTCCCAAGCACATTGAAACAACGCTTACAAGGGCCAGGTTAGAAGAGTTGTGTTCGGATATTGGTTCTCGAATGATAGTTTTATGCTATTCATCGAATTTGATACGGCTTTATTTCTCCCTGTTTATTTTTTTTGGAAAAAAAAAAGATTTTTCAATAACATTGGCATGAAATGCTCTTCAGGCTGTGATCTCATGTGGATAATACCTCGATGGATGCAAAGCTATCTTCCATGGTTCTGGATGAGATGATCCTGGTTGGTTGATCAACAAAAATCCCTGCTGTTCAACAGCTTGTGAAAAATATCACCGGTAAAGAGCCCAATGTGGTTGTCCCTGATGAAGTTGTTGCTCTTGGTGCAGCAGTTCAGGTAAAATGAAGTATAACTTTAGTTTAGTTTACAATAGTGGAGCTAGACCATCAAAGCATGATAATATGGTTTCAAACATATGTCTTTTAGTTCTATTATAGCCAGCTTGGGTTCTTGCCGCTTGTAAAATGCTATATTACACATGTTTATGAATTTTAAATGCTCATTGGTTGTCTCGTCTTTATGTTCGTTTGAATTGTGAACTTCTCATTCTGATTGAGTTTTGTGAATCATGACGATAGATACATTATTACAACTCCTATCCAATTTATAGATCCTTTATGAATTGTTATCTTCTATAGAGAGGATTATGGTGTCTAGACCCATTAAGAAATCCTGCAAATTTATTTAGTTTTCTCAAAAAAAGTTGCTTAATGTGTTTATTTATGATCATGACGAAACTTATTTCAAGGAATATTACATTGCCTACTTCCAAATCTAAGGTGTTTTCATAGGTGATGGTCAGAATAGTGTTGAAATCGATGTTCTTCCAGGAGAGAGTTTGTAAGGAATAACAAATTTACTTGGCAACTTCTGGTTGATTGGAATTTTTCCTGCCCCTCATCGAGTCCCGCTAATTGAAGTTAAATTTGATATTGATGCAAATAGCCCCTATCTCTTCCTAGTCAGATGATCTACTAGCTCTAGCTCTCTGTACCCTGCCCTTTCATAACAAGGTCTGCTTTGTATTTTTTTTCTCATTCCTCCTCTATTTTCATCTCCCTCCTTCCTCAACCTCTTCTTTGTTTGTATATCATTGTGTTGATGCATCCATCATTCATGTTCATGTTCAAATATATACTCTTTTTGTTCAATGCTAATAAAAGTCAAAATTTTATTATTTGCACTTACAGTTGACTGACGGTTCTTCAAAACTAGTCTCCCATTCTATTTTTTATGTATTAGATGGTTTCTTTGTAGGTACATCAAGGATCAGAATTCAAAGATGTAGGTGTCAAATATCTGACCTAATGTAAATAGGATCAGGAAGGTTCTTTTTTGGGCTTTTGAGTGTAAACCCACATTTTTCACATTGACAATTTACGTCTAGCTGACACTGGCTATCCTAAACTTTCTAAAGAAAATTTGATAGAAATGAGAATATTTAACAGAAATCTTGAATAAGTGTGGTTTCAACTTGAATCATTGGTTCTCCTTTATTTAAACTACAAGACAAGATTGTGATGAACCCAAGTTGTGATGCAGCACTATGTTAGTGGAGTTGTGTTGGGTAATGGCTCTTTAGCTTAATGGGAAAAGCACTTGGGAATCATATTCCTAAGAACATGGTGGTTCGAGTCCACCAAGAGCCTTGTAACCAATCCTATTGGTCCTTAATTTGGTTTAAACAAGTAAACAAGGTTGTGTACTGTACAGTGTACACCTTCTTAGTCCTCATCTTCCCCCAATTCCATACAATTGTGCATTATTAGCATCTCTTCCGGCCTTCCAAGTCAAAGGGTGATTAATCAACCACTATTAGTGGAGTATTTATGACTGTAGTAGATGAACTTTCAGAAGCAAAATGCAACAAAAATTTCAGAAGTCAATGCGTTGTCTAAATAGTAGTTGACAATATAAGGGCATGGATGTTTTGCACTTTTATAACTAGATCCACATCAGAGTTCATGGCCATAAGAGAGATGTTTTTGTGCCAAACAAAAGAAAAATATTTCATAGGTTCAAGCAAACACATGCTAAACCTCATATTTTAATTCTACTATTTGAAGGATCACATACCAGATCATAACAACGTGCAGATAAAGGAGACAATTTAAACACTTTCACGTTAATCTCTACTTTCTATGAGGATCTTGGTGGATTCAAACCACCATCCACTCAAGAGTAGATTTCACCTACCTTGAGCACTCTATCCATTTGAGCTAAAGAACCAATGATAACCATTTTTATTTTTTTGGTAAATAAAAACCAATTTTATACCAGTGTTGGTAAATCGCTTCTCCTAAAAGCTTAAGTTATTGAGGAAGGGAAATTATGTGGTCTGGAGCAATTGCCAACTAGCTGTTATACCCCATGATAATTTAGAGAGAGAGAGAGCTGGTTCAGAAAAACCTTCTCAGTAGCTAAGAAACTAGTGTCCACATCTGCCGCTTCAAAATAACTATCAGATTTGAGACTAAAAAGCATCCGAAGTTGCCCAATGAAGACTTGGAAGAGCAATCCATTTGTTAGAGAGACTTCTCCATTAGGAAGCCGTAACAATAGAGGGCACTCAGCGGCTGATGGTATATAACTAAAGACATGAAAATAAAATTCATAAGATGGCTGGAGTTTCATTATAGCACCTGTAATAAAGAAAGAACTGTACTTTTAGGGAAGCAAATGGAAAAAAAATCTAAAACTATTAATGATTTAATGTGTCCATGGTTAATTTTAGAAGATCCTACTTACAATTATGTCAGATCTACAAATGAAATAATGACTGAGTTTTCTCAATTAAATTGCACATGAACATTCATTAAAAAAATTATTCCAAGTATGTTAATCATGACATGATATATCAAATACAAGAGAAGAAGAGCAAAATATATACAAATTGCATAATTTTCGATGCCCAGCAGCTTCAATAGAAGTATCCAAATGCCATTCATTTGAATTGACCCATTCAATGTAGCAAAAAAGAAAAGGGGTGAGGAATGGATACCATAAACCACACAATTAATTCTAAGCAGCATTGATACCTATAGCCACCAATCTGTATGGACTATGAATAGGTTCGCATAAACCAATTATTTAACTTCTAGACTAGGCATAACAGGAAAGGTATCTAATGCTCAATGTTAATCAATTGTGAAGAGGGTTAAGTATCGTACAAAGAAAGGAAGATCTTCGGTACTGAAGACATAGCTCGGTAGATCCTTGTCATAATGAGAAAATGAAGATTTTGACATGTGGTATAAAACCTGCCAACAAAAGAAATAACAGGTAATGAAAATTTACAGGGTATGTGTAAGGTTTCGGTATTGAAATAGTTTAATGAGCAGCAGAGCAGTACCTGACTTTCCACACTAACATTTACAATAGGCGCTAATGCCTCTACCACAGAGGCCAAAAGAGTCTCCTCCACTTTCTTAAAATCCCTGCAGCAGGAAGATATACATAGAGATAAAGCATTTAAACACTTTGATGATTATTACATATAAAAAGTAATCAATATCATCCTTATTGCTGGTTTAAATTTACCCCTAAAAAATAAAGCATATTCAGTATGTCGACGGACAAGAAATATGAAAGCAGTAGAAGAGTACTGGATTACCAATTGAATAGCAGGGAAGATAAAAAGGAAAAATCTATCACTACTAAATTTCAAGCACATCTCTTATTTTATTACGAAAATTACATGAATTGGAAGTAAGTTGGTGATGAAATATCAAAATTCTTCTCATCACTCAAGGGTAATTATGTTGTCGGTTGTGTTTCTCAATTGAAGAATAGACAAGTGAAATGAGATGGTTCTCGTTGTGCACGAAGTGTACGCCGCCGTCATCGTGACCCCTCGGAGCGCGACACTTATGGAACCCGGGATTTGCGGCGGACTTGCCGGCGATGGCGTGGCGGAGGCACTCGGCGCGGCGAGCTGGAGGAGAGCGAGTGGAGCCCTGGAGGGACAGCCGGACAGGGGCTTGGGGCGGTAAGGCGAGAGGAAAGCACCGAGCTTGAGGCCCACAGCAGTGGGGGAGTCGGCTGCTGCCCAGTCGTACTCCTGGACTAGGTTGGCGAGGTCCTCATCGGAGGTAATGGACACCAACGCGTCCAGGTCCCCGACCGGTAACTGGAACCGGAGATTCACCGGGCACCCGCAGAGCTTCGACATCCTCGCCAGCAGCTCTGTTCACGGCGGAGCAAGGCAAAGTAAGGAAATCGCAATTAATGGCAAATTAAAAGGAGGAAGATTTGAGTTGGGAAGAGACGGACCTGAGAGGGAAGTGGAGCGGGGGACGGAGAGGGCGCGGGTTTCGTCGCCGTTGTAGCGGAGGCGGCCGTTGGGGTGGCGAGGGAGGATCCTACTGCCGTAGCTGTAGAGCAACTTGAGTGTGGTGCTGCTTCCGAAGAGCGGCGCGGCGGGTTTGACGGCGGCGACCATGCTAGTTGGGTTTTTTTCAGAGCGGGAAATTGGAGACGACGACTGGGCGGGCAACAACGCCACAACGCCAACGAGCATGGGTGGCTGGTGGGTGCTGCAAAAAGGGCGACAAGGCTTTTGCCCGCCAAAATCTTAAAAATATGAGTTGGGTCAAGAAAGTAGAGGTTGGGGTTGGGTAGGAAGGTGGGTTGGGGGTTGCCACATAGGATGGGATGGGTATGTCAGTGCTATCACTATCCCATGGTGAAGGGCAGACAGACTCGAGCACACTTCGCCACGGTGGATGGATGGAAGATGGATGGAAGAATTTAGGGCCATTTGGTGCGTGAAAAATCAACACTATCCAGCTGAAAAAAATTCAGGTGGTTAGGATTTTTGTGATAATCCACTAATCATGAGGTGTTTCAGTTAGTTAGTGGATTTTTGAGTATGGATAAAACTGATTTTTCACGCCCCAAACGGTTCCTTAGTGTTCCCATCCCCCGTTTTGAGCCAGGCAATCCGTGACTTCTGAGCCCAAAGTTTTTCCTCACACTTCAACAAGAGCGCTGTTGCAAATCTGAGAGTGAGGTAGAGGTTATATGCGGTTGTTGTAGCATGACACTAATCAGATCTGTCAGTCTTCGAAGTTCATCCTCTATGCAACCAAAATTAAACCTGTACCAGGAAAGGAGAGTATAGAAAGATCTCCTAAGTTTATGACTGGATCCTTCGTCATTGGCCTGCCATATAGGTGTGAGAATGTCTGCAGTCAGGGAAAACTGCCCAATGGGCCATATATCTAGGGGAACGATAGCAGTTATTCTAGGTAGGCTGCAGGTCAACAAGAATCGGCGCATGATCCGAACATACTATCGGCAGGTGAGTTAGGGGCGGTTTGGGAAGTGATTATTACAAAAATATCCAGACTGGATATTGGATATATACTGTAGCATCCATGTGGATTTTTACATCCAAATGAAACACCTCAGGTATATAAAATATTCAGATGCTACATCTGGATGTTTTACTTTTAATTACACCCCAAATGGCCCCTTAATCTCCATATGGGATTATCCCAAAAATCATAATCAGCTAGATTTTTTTCAACTAGATGGTACTGATTTTTCACACCCCGAACGGCCCGTGAATAAGTTGACGACCAAACTCAAAAGGCGACCAGAAAAGGCAAGATAATTAAGTCTTCATCAATTTTTTTAAAAATCTTACACAGTACATAGTTGCTATTTAAGCAAGTAGAACATAGGCTAGTAGTACGGAAAAAGCAAATAACAAAGCTATTTAAACACAGTTCTCTCTTTTTTTCTAGACATAAAGTAGCATAGAAGATATATTAAACAAAGTCGGCTCAATCAGGAAAGAAAAAGATCGTTCATTCGCTTGGTTTAGTTTTTTCATTGAAAACTTTGTACAAGTACCAGTTTTACAGGGAGTGGACAAACAAGCAGAGTTGCACCATTCCCTGCAAAACATGAGCTAACCCATCCAATACAGAGGAATTCAAGGGAAGGTAACCCTGTGAGTGATCTTTCTCTTTAGACATAAAATTTGGTCACTTGTATTAAGTGGAATGAACCGAACAGCCTCAGAAACAAAAATCAGACAGCAACACTAAGTATGTGAATTAGCTTCCGAAATAGAGAAAAATCACAGTTCTCCGCATATCCTACCATCGTGAAAGATCAAGCATTTAATTCTGTGGTTGTATATTGCAAATTGCTAGAGTACATATTGCACCAACAGCAACAAAAGCAGCACCGCTCGCCTTATGCTGTTCACTTTTTTCCTCCAACTACTTCATAATCAAAGTCCCAATCAGTCAATCTTCTCAGTGCAAACAAACACTAACAGCGCCCTTCTGCTTCATAATGTACACTGCCACCAGATGAGGGATGGTTGAGGTTAGGATAAACAATGAAGACAACGATTTCCATGCTGAAAATCCTTTTCCATGTTGAAAATCCTTGACCAAAACAATTTTGCTTTGAAGTCAGTATTACTTGCTGCCACTTCTGGGAAGCTATCTTGGTGTATTTCTGCTGATTTCGCTTCAGTGGTAACAATAGTGAAGCTAATCATCATGGTTCAAAAATTCTGAAAATATACATGTAACCTTTCAAAATCTGCCTCTTAACTCTTTAGAAAAAAAGCAGAACCATGCCGTTTGATAAGGTTACAACCTTTGTTGCTCAGATAAATATGGCTACCAACAAACAAATTTGTGAAGACAAAGTAATAAAACAATTACAGAAATGGTCAAATCAATGCCACTGTTAAGTATACAATATTAATGTTACAATTGGCTCAGCGAATGTCAATTCTATCTTAAAAGTTGTTCAGTCCTTGGCAAAAGCTTAAAACCAAGTAATACACACGGTAGTCTAATACCAAGTAAAAAATGCCAACTTAGAGTAACAGGAAAAGGAAAATCCGTCATGCTCCTACTCACTAACCAAAGCTACATGTCATCAGTAAGTAAATGAGAAATGGCTTACAGGAACAAACCGAATTGTTAAGGCGATTAAAAGTTTCTGAATGATGCCCCTTTGGTCGCCTCAAAATCTTTCTTGCAGTTCTCGCTCACCACTTTTAACTTTTTGAGACTAGATTGCTGTCATTAAGGTGAAAGACAAAAACAGAAAAGTCATATGAGTGTAACGAGGTAAATGGTGACCAAAATGCTTAAGAGAGTACAAATATATGACATAACAACTGCAATTCCTTTTGCAGATGCACTTCACACGGCAGCTTTGATACTAAGAATGTACTCTTAAGCATAAAACCATACTGCATCATTTTGTTGTTCTGATGTAAAAGAGTAATATCTTTTCAACAGTTGCACTCCTCAAAACAATTTTTTAACTAATATTGTATCAGGAGTGCATAAAATAGCCACAAGCTCAGAGTAAGAAAAGAAAGGACTTGGATTATCACTCACAAGTTGACTGCTTTCGCGTACAAGGGTTCTCTCTGTATGGAGGAAAAGAGCCTTCCACTGATGCATGAGGTCTGATTCCAGATTTCTTGATTGTTTTGCACTAGCTTCACCAATAATGAGCTCTCCAGTAACCCCTTGATTATAACCTCTTTCAATCAAATGTTGAACCTGCCTTACGCTCTTTTTTACTTCTGGAAAAAGTTCAAAAACCAACCCAAAAGAAACCAAATTTTAAGAAAGAAAGCAACCTGAAACAATTGCTATATGCCTAGCACTTAGCAGACTGGGCAATCCAAGACGTTTCACAAATGCAGTACATAAAGTGTTCTTACCAGCTATCCGGCCTTTGAAATCCTGGTAATGAAGCTCCGACAATATAAAACCAGCTGTAGCATAAGAAAACATTAATTGCAACCCATCCATTTAGACCAGATCAAGTGGAATAATGACTCATCTGTTCTAAAAACTGATGAAATCGAATTAAATATTAGCAAGCAAAACAACATTAATTACCAGACAGAAAAAAACACGAATTACCTTTCAGACAAAAAGAACACGAGCAATTCTTGATGGACTCCAAGCCTACATTAGCACTAATTGTCCCATTATTTGCATGACTAGAATGAGGCTTCTCAACTCCGAAATCTAACGTCCTTGAATGTATAAAATCAATCAATACCTCTTCACACAACTCTGTCCTACAGTTCACTGCACTCTCTTGGGAATCAACAATCGGAAGATTTAAATCATTTGAAGTGAGAGATTGTGCGGCAGCTACTACGTGGGTACTCTCGTTAGTATTCCCAGTACCATCCAATGCTGATGCCACATGTGAAAGATCAGTTCCAGCAATGTTTTCCCCCATACTTGTTGTCAAAGAAACGGTTGAAATACAGCTATTTCTTGAGCCCTCCCCTCCTGTAATCCCTTTCATGTCACCATTCAAAGAGCTCGAGAAAGTCCGAGAATCATCCGCAGCCTGAGTAACACCCATTACCCCTTTGTTCTGTGCATGCCCAACGCCATCATCCCCCACTTTGATTGACCCAAAAGGCTGCATAACATTGAGTAAACGTAAACCCCCACCACCGCCATTATACGAATTGCCAAAGGGCAAAGATCCTGGTTCCCCCCTCTCATCACTCCCAATTTCGCCACCTGTTTCAGGATGAGCTCCACAATTCTGGCCATGCAGGCCAGAGCTAGATACCGCATGAAGCGAAACCCTAACTGATTTCCGCAAAGAATCGGCTCCATCAATCACACTCTTCAGTTTGCTCCCAATCACATTTCCTTTCTCAGGCACGGGGTCAAACGGAAACCCTCGTTTACCAAGATGATTCGACACATCGCCCAAAATCAAACGCCCGCCACGGAACCCATCCCTGAGGCACTCAGCCTGTTTCGCAACATTTTCCTTTCCCTCATTTCCAACCAAACGATCACCAGATTCGCTAGTTTGACTCATAATGCCGCCACAAATAGAACCCCCCAAGCGATAACTCTACCGAAGGTCCGAAACAAAAAAAAAACTATTCATCAAAAAGAAAAGAAAAAATCGAACTCATTCGAAAAAAAAATCAGTAACAGAATGACAAACATTATGAGAGGGAAAAAAAGAAGAAAAGATGACGAGATCTAATAGAAAGACTGGAAAGGCACCTGAGCGGGAGCGGAGCAAAGAAGGAACCTGGCGCGCGCGCACTGTCGAAGAGAGGCGAAGGCCTGAGATTTGAACAGAAGAAAGGGAGGGAGGGGGAATCAAGGTTCGGATCTGAAGAAGGTGAAAATGGCGGAGGACCAAAATTTTGGTTTTGGAGTTGGGAGCCGAGGGAAAAGATGCCGTTTTTCAGTCCCTCGGTGCCGGGCAACTTTTGAACAGCGCGCGCGCCGCGGGTGTGATGATGGCTGGTGGCTCTGTCGCCCTTGGCAGCCACGTGTATCGGCCTAATTGACCCATTCAACGATCCCTATTTTTTTCTTTCTCAAACTCCGAGACCATCCCGTTGCGTGCGGGATTTTTATATATTACCGCGCCACTATGATATTCTCATATTATCTTGTTTTTCTCGTGACTTTTCGTACGACCTGGAATCGGCACCTAAAGTACCGAAAATAGCCTTCTCTTACATTTTCTATGCATTTTGTACTCAAAATACTTCATTCTTCCTAGAATTAATGATTTACAAGATCATCAAATTGGGGAAGAAGACATTTCGGCAAAGATCCATCCATAGTCGAGGTTCAAACCATCGCCGGCGTTGTCCAACCCGAAAAAAAAAATTTCATATCGAAAAACTGTAAAAACAGCGAGAAAGATGAAAAAAAATCTGTGATGAAGGGATTTTGATTTAAGAGCAGCGGAAAAGCCCTCCCAACTACAAAAATTAAGATTTACATGTAAAGAAACACAAATAAAGATCACCCATTAGTGTTCGATCGCTCCTAGACATAAAATAAAAGGATAAAAATGGGCAAAAACGTGAAATACTCATCGGCGAGCGACAAGTTCAATGTATATATCTTTCTGTGATCTTAATGAAGTAGAAGAGGAGAAAAAATAAGGAAGAACGCAAAAAAAGGGCAAAAACGGATGAAAAATAAGCGAGTTATGACATTTCGAAAATTATCATTTATCGTGTTATCGACGACATGACTTGATTCAAGTCGTGTATTATGTGACACGACTTGAATCCAAGTCGTGTTATATCGAAGTCGTGTTGCATATAACACGACTTAGATTCAAATCGTGTTATATAGTACACAACTTAAATCAAGTCGTGTGGTCGACAACACTATAAATGAGCAATTTTAAAAATGTCATAACTTGCTCATTTTTATCCGTTTTTACCCATTTTTTATTCTTCATTATTTTTCTTTCTCTTCCACCTCAATAAGATATAGATGGAAAAAAAAAGAAAAAATAATGAAGAACGAACAAAAATGGGCAAAAATAGATAAAAAATGAGGAAGTTATGATATTTTTAAAATTGACCATTTATAGTATTGTCGACCACACAACTTGAGCATTTATCTTGTTGTATATAACACGATAAAATTACAATTTTAAAAATGTCATAACTTGCTCATTTTTCATCTATTTTTTCCCTTTTTTTTCGTTTTTTCTTATTTTTCCTCCTCTTCCACCTCATTAGTATCACAGAAAAATATATAAATTGAACTTATCGCTCGTCGACGAGTATTTTATGCATTTACCCATTTTTATTATTTCACTTTCTTCTTTCTTCTTATTTTTTATTCTTTTTCATCCCATATCTTATTGAGGTAGAAGAGAAGAAAAAATAAGGAAGAACGAAAAAAAAATGGGTAAAAATGAATAAAAATGAGCAAGTTATGATATTTTTAAAATTGCCCATTTATAATGTTGTCGACCACACTACTTGATCATTTATCGTGTTGCATATAACACGATAAAATGACAATTTTAAAAATGTCATAACTTGCTCATTTTTCATCCATTTTTGCCCTTTTTTTCGTTCTTTCTTATTTTTCCTCCTCTTCCACTTCATTAGTATCACAGAAAGATATATAAATTGAACTTGTCGCTCGCCGACGAGTATTTTACACTTTTGCCCATTTTTATCATTTCACTTTCTTCTTTCTTCTTATTGAGGTGGAAAAGAAGGAAAAATAAGGAAGAACGAAAAAAATGGGCAAAAACGGATAAAAAATGAGCAATTTATAATATTTTAAAAATTGCCCATTTATCGTGTTGTCGACAACACGACTTGATTCAAGTCGTATACTATGTGACACAACTTGAATCTAAGTAATGTTATATGCAACACGACTTGGATTAAGTCCAAGTCGTGTCACATAATACACGACTTGAATCAAGTCGTGTCGTCGACAACACGATAAATGACAATTTTCAAAATGTCATAACTCGCTCATTTTTCATCCGTTTTTTCCTTTTTTTTTTGCATTTTTCCTTATTTTTCCTCCTCTTCTACTTCATTAGGATCACAGAAAGTTATATACATTGAACTTGTCGCTCGCCGACGAGTATTTTACGTTTTTGCCCATTTTTATCCTTTTATTTCATGTCCAGGAGCGGTCGAACACTAATGGGTGATCTTTATTTGTGTTTCTTTACATGTAGATCTTAATTTTTATAGTTGGGAGGGCTCTCCCGCTGCTCTTACATCAAAATCCCTTCATCACAGATTTTTTTCATCTTTCCCGCTATTTTTACAGTTTTTCAGCATGAAACTTTTTTTCGGGTTGGATGGCGCCGGTGATGGTTTGAACCTTGATTATAGATGGATCTTTGCCGAAATGTCTTCTTCCCCAACTTGATGATCTTGTAAATCGCTAATTTTGGAAAGAATGAAGCATTTAGGGTACAGAATGCATAGAAAACGTAAGAGAAGGGCATTTTTGGTACTCTAGGTGCCGATTTTAGGTCGTATGAGAAGTCACGAGAAAAACCAGGTAATATGAGAATATCATAGTTGGCGCCAGGTAATATGTAAAAAGCCCCCCTTCTTGTTGGCCTAGTGATTGGTGAAATGTATACACGTTTACGTTTCCCGAACCTGGTACGTATTCTCTGTGATGGCCTTGGGGATACTCCCTCCGTTCGAAAAAAATAAGTAGTTTTCTTTCTTTTTTTTCTGCATCAAAAAGAAGGTATGTTTAAGCTTGTAGAGTACTCCTAGATACTGTTGATTTTTAAGTAAACTAATTTTAATTGATTTGAAAATAAACGGCATCTTTTAAAAAGTGACCGGAGGGAGTACTTCCCAACCAGAGAGAATTTTTCAATCTCTTAATTCATTGTGGCAAAAAATATTCAATTCTCCACATTGTAGTTATTTTTTTTCAAATTTTCTTGGGCAATAAACTAGAGGAATTAACCTTTACAAGACGTCAAGGCCCATCACCCACCAATGCCACCGGCGAATTGGAACCGCGTCTCCACAATTGGGAAAGGGCCAACCACTACACCATTAAGGGACTGACACTTTATTTTGGCAACACACTTCTGAAAAAATGTTAATTTTTTTCGGATGGTAGAAAGTAGAAACCCCAGCCAGGGATCATCTAATATAATAAGACCATCCTCTTTTCGAACCCTCGCTCTGTAGGCCAGCCACAAGATTATATCCCAACTCAACTAATGTATATATTGTGTTGGCTACATTTGTACATAAGGGGATTGACGGCGGGATATACAGTACTATATATTGGGACACTTCGCATAAAATAAAAAAATTGAGATAATCCATTCAATAATACATGTTACCACGTCACAAAAATCCAGCTCTGTCTTATCACCTCAATCATCCTACACGCTTCTGATGTCGACGGCGGCGCGGAGAAAAACAAATCCACCAACCAACTTCTCCAACGTGTCAAACAGCCGATTTTCTTCCTTAAAAATCCATCTCTTTCCATCCTTCCGTACGCCAAACGACCATGGCCCGCGCCGACTCAGACACGTCCCTTCTCCGTCTCCGGCGAATTGCCCTCCACCTCCTCCCCCCTCCGCCGCCGTCCCTCCCTCCGAGGCGGCGGACTCCGCACTGGACATGGTGCAGTGCGCTTCGCGGAGGAAGGTGGACGTGACCCCGTCTGCGCTGGCGAATTACATGAGGAGCAAGCACCGGGAGACGCAGGAGCGGATTTTCGAGTTCTTCGCGTCCAGGTCCGACCTCCAGACGCCGATTGAGATTTCTGGGTCGGCTCACAAGGAGCTCTGCATGAAGCAGCTGCTGGCGCTGGTGAGGGAGGCTGGCATCCGTCCGTTTAAGCTCGTCAATGGTGATCCCACCAAGTACTTCGCCATCATGGAGGCCCTTGGCGCCATCGACGTCTCGCTTTCTGTAAAAATGAGGAAGTTATGATATTTTTAAAATAGACCATTTATAGTATTGTCGACCACACGACTTGAGCATTTATCTTGTTGCACATAACACGATTAACACGATAAAATGACAATTTTAAAAATGTCATAATTTGCTCATTTTTCATCTATTTTTTTCCCATTTTTTTTCGTTTTTTCTTATTTTTCCTCCTCTTCCACCTCATTAGTATCACATAAAGATATATAAATTCAACTTATCGCTCGTCGACGAATATTTTACGCTTTTACCTATTTTTATTATTTCACTTTTTTCTTTCTTCTTATTTTTTCTTCTTTTTCATCCTATATCTTATTGAGGTGGGAGAGAAGGAAAAATAAGGAAGAACGAAAAAAAATGGGTAAAAATGAAAAAAAAATGAGCAAGTTATGATATTTTTAAAATTGCTCATTTATAATGTTGTCGACCACACTAGTTGATCATTTATCGTGTTGCATATAACACGATAAAATGACAATTTTTAAAAATGTCATAACTTGCTCATTTTTCATCTATTTTTGCCCTTTTTTTTCGTTCTTTCTTATTTTTTCCTCCTCTTCCACTTCATTAGTATCACAGAAAGATATATAAATTGAACTTGTCGCTCGCCGACGAGTATTTTACGCTTTTGCCCATTTTTATCATTTCACTTTCTTCTTTTTCTTATTTTTTATTCTTTTTCCATCCTATATCTTATTGAGGGGGAAGAGAAGGAAAAATAAGGAAGAACGAAAAAAATAGGCAAAAACGGATAAAAAAATGAGCAATTTATAACATTTTAAAAATTGCCCATTTATCGTGTTGTCGACAACACGACTTGATTCAAGTCGTATACTATGTGACACAACTTGGAATCTAAGTCATGTTATATGTAACACGACTTGGATTAAGTCCAAGTCGTGTCACATAATACACGACTTGAATCAAGTCGTGTCGTCGACAACACGATAAATGACAATTTTCAAAATGTCATAACTCGCTCATTTTTCATCCGTTTTTGCCTATTTTTTTGCATTCTTCCTTATTTTTCCTCCTCTTCTACTTCATTAGGATCACAGAAGATATATACATTGAACTTGTCGTTCGTCGACGAGTATTTTACGTTTTTTGCCCATTTTTATCCTTTTATTTCATGTCCAGGAGCGATCGAACACTAATGGGGTGATCTTTATTTGTGTTTCTTTACATATAGATCTTAATTTTTATAGTTGGAAGGGGCTTTCCCGCTGCTCTTACATCAAAATCCCTTCATCATAGATTTTTTTTTCATCTTTTCCGCTGTTTTTACAGTTTTTCGGCATGAAATTTTTTTTCGGGTTGGACGGCGCCGGCGATGGTTTGAACCTCGATTATGGATAGATCTTTGCCGAAATGTCTTCTTCTCCAACTTGATGATATTGTAAATCGCTAATTTTTGGAAAGAATGAAGCATTTCGGGTACAGAATGCATAGAAAACGTAAGAGAAAGGCATTTTTCGGTACTCTAGGTGCCGATTCCAGGTTGTATGAGAAGTCACGAGAAAAATAAGGTAATATGAGAATATCATAGTTGGCGCCAGGTAATATGTAAAAATCCCCCCTTCTTGTTGGCCCAGTGATTGGTGAAATGTATACACGTTTACATTTCCCGAACGTGGTACGTATTCTCTGTGATGGCCTTGGGAATACTCCCTCCGTTCGAAAAAAATAAGTACAGTTTTCTTTCTTTTTTTCTGCATCAAAAAGAAGGTATGTTTAAGCTTGTAGAGTACTCCTAGATACTGTTGATTTTTAAGTAAACTAATTTTTAATTGATTTGAAAATAAACGGCATCTTTTAAAAAGTGACCGGAGGGAGTACTTCCCAACCAGAGAGAATTTTTCAATCTCTTAATTCATTGTGGCAAAAAATATTCAATTCTCCACATTGTAGTTATTTTTTTTCAAATTTTCTTGGGCAATAAACTAGAGGAATTAACCTTTACAAGACGTCAAGGCCCATCACCCACCAATGCCACCGGCGAATTGGAACCGCGTCTCCACAATTGGGGAAAGGGCCAACCACTACACCATTAAGGGACTGACACTTTATTTTGGCAACACACTTCTGAAAAAATGTTAATTTTTTTCGGATGGTAGAAAGTAGAAACCCCAGCCAGGGATCATCTAATATAATAAGACCATCCTCTTTTCGAACCCTCGCTCTGTAGGCCAGCCACAAGATTATATCCCAACTCAACTAATGTATATATTGTGTTGGCTACATTTGTACATAAGGGGATTGACGGCGGGATATACAGTACTATATATTGGGACACTTCGCATAAAATAAAAAAATTGAGATAATCCATTCAATAATACATGTTACCACGTCACAAAAATCCAGCTCTGTCTTATCACCTCAATCATCCTACACGCTTCTGATGTCGACGGCGGCGCGGAGAAAAACAAATCCACCAACCAACTTCTCCAACGTGTCAAACAGCCGATTTTCTTCCTTAAAAATCCATCTCTTTCCATCCTTCCGTACGCAAACGACCATGGCCCGCGCCGACTCAGACACGTCCCCTTCTCCGTCTCCGGCGAATTGCCCTCCACCTCCTCCCCCCTCCGCCGCCGTCCCTCCCTCCGGAGGCGGCGGACTCCGCACTGGACATGGTGCAGTGCGCTTCGCGGAGGAAGGTGGACGTGGACCCCGTCTGCGCTGGCGAATTACATGAGGAGCAAGCACCGGGGAGACGCAGGAGCGGATTTTCGAGTTCTTCACGTCCAGGTCCGACCTCCAGACGCCGATTGAGATTTCTGGGTCGGCTCACAAGGAGCTCTGCATGAAGCAGCTGCTGGCGCTGGTGAGGGAGGCTGGCATCCGTCCGTTTAAGCTCGTCAATGGTGATCCCACCAAGTACTTCGCCATCATGGAGGCCCTTGGCGCCATCGACGTCTCGCTTTCTGTAAAATTCGGAGTCCAGTACAGGTGATCCTCTTCTTCTTCTTCATTATTGGTGTTATGTGATTGGTTTCTTCGTTTGAATATGCTAACCTTGCTTTATATTTATACTCCCTCCGTCTTGTTTTAATAGCTCCATCTGAAAAAAATGTTGATTTTTTTTTGGATGGTGGAAACCTCAACTAATGGGGGAGGAGAAAATGTTCAAAATTCACTTAAATTGACCATATGGTGCATCTAAAACGGGACTGTCCTTTTTTTCAGATGGGAGCATCTAAAACAAGATGGATGGAGTAATTAATATTCTATCTTGCTTGATTTAAGGAAAATTTGGTTAAATTGGTTTAGAATTGGGGTTTGTAACGATTTTCTTGGCTATAAGATGGAGCCAAGTTGTTCAAAATTTAGTGATAATTGTTCTGTTAATGGTACTGTTTGCAGTCTTTGGGGAGGGTCAGTGCTCAACCTTAGGAACCCAGAAGCATAAAGATAATACTTCGACAAAATTGACAATCTGGATTATCCTGGCTGTTTTGCCATGACAGAACTTCATCATGGTAAACTTATGTTTCTTGTACATTTAATTAAAAAAACCGATGGGAGTCATTGAGCCAATGACGATGTAAATACATTGATATACTCCTGACATACGTGTTCCATCGCGAATAATTTTTTATCGCTTTGTTTGTCAAAAAGGGTCAAATGTTCAAGCTCTTCAAACTGTGGGCAACCTTTGATACTACTAGTGATGAGTTCATTATCAACACACCTGATGACGGGGCCACAAAATGGTGGATTGGTAATGCAGCTTGTCATGG
>JBCJFD010000029.1:0-155933 GCA_039654745.1 Houttuynia cordata
GCTTGGCTCAGCGTGCACACTGCTGCTAACAGGCCAAAGCCTACCAGTGTTTTTTTCGTTTTTATTGTTGCATGAATGCAAAGCCTAGCAGAGTAGCAGTACGACTTAGACTTTAAGAGTACAATTTCTATATAATTTAGCTAGAATTTACTAACCCCAAGGAAGGTGGCGTGCATGATGCATGAGTGGGCAATTAGGACCTTGATCACCAGATTACGAATCGAATTTGTTTAGTCAAAACAGCTAACTCGGTATTCATGAGGGCACATGTTGATTACATCGCCCACTGGTGACGACGTGTCGTCTTCTTCACCCTTGCCCTTTTTCGTCTCACGCGGCTCTCAGCCGCCATGTCGCTACTTGTCCAGTCGTCACTCGTCATCTGCCCACCCCAAGGCCTTTTTCAGATCGCACGCAGACAGCTAATACTGTATCAAGTCAGTGCTCCTGCACTTTTGGAAGTGAATCAGATCGTTTAGCTACTAGAGCCAAGCTGCCAATATAACCTTTTTTTATTTGAATAATACTGTACTATGTTTCTTTGTTTGATAAAAACAAACAAAAATGGCGATCGATCCTCAGATCTTAACTCGAATATTAAATGTTGATTTAATTTATATATCATTTGGGAACATGGTGAAATTTTATTGATTAGCTCTTGCAAGTTTTTCTAACGTTATTAAAATGTTAGAACAATTTATGGAAACTATTACTCAATAGACAAAAATACACTTAGATTTCTCCCTTCCCTTGCTTTAGTTTGATTTTCCTTAAAAAAACTCATTTTTCTCCTCCATGGCTGCCGCCCCCATCTGACGCTGGCGCCACCGCCTTGGCCGTGACCCCGCAAACGGCCAGATGTGGAAGACAAAAATAACTCTAGACCCCCATGGCTTAATCTGAAGCTAACCTTCCACGAGAGATGCATAAATCATAATCCAAATATATAAACCAAACTGCATAGTAATGCCGCGTCCAATCAAGAAAGTGATTGCTTGTGATTCATATAACATGGAGAAAATTTTAGCACCACCGCAAAAGATGGTACTTCATTTAATGAGAAAGAAGCATTGTGGGAACCGTTGAGCCACGAGCTTTGAATGATGGCAACTTGTTCGGTGCGCTCAACTGTTGGTCCACATTATACATATGGCCAGGAGTCTTTCGGTGCCTTGACCTCTCACACCGTTTCACCCACCCACCCCGCACCAACAACCTTTGTGGGTCACTTCATTTGATGACCGCCTGCGCTCAACATCTCACTGTTTCTATACCCACCCTACTCTGCTTTGGTGCAAAGAGGAGAGCAAAATTCTGTTCAGGAAGCCTTACATGTATGAATAACATATGTAGGTATGATTGCTGTGTGTCCACAAATTGCAAGCAACAACCAATCAACACCGTAAGCCAGACAAATCCTTATGCATGGTATCTCTATTTCAAGTTTATATATATATATAGAGAGAGAGAGAGGGGTTTACATGAGATCGTTTTCATATAAGGAGCATGAGAACAATTCTTATAGCCGTTGGATTCCGATCGGAGGATGGATATTAAATAAGTAGGTAGGTGAGTGTGTCACATCAGGGAGTGGGTGAGATCATTATGGCTATATGTAGTCGTTAGATCAAGATCGAAGGGCTACGATTCAAAGTGGCCTCATATAAACTATACGAGAGCGATCTCATTTAAACTTTTCCCATATATATATATATGGAAAATAGAAAGCGACGAAAGCCACATACATTTTTTGAAACATAAAATTCCAACTGATCCAAGATCATTAGTTGATCTTTAACTTTCCTGTTTCGATAGCGGAGTACCACATAAAAACTGAAAGAAATACACTATTCCACTGTAATGATGAATCATGAGGCTAAATAGGATGTTTGTACCACAAATGGCTTGCCTTGACGTACGATAAGTGGTGGATCCACAGGTAAAATGAAATGTGGAACACATTATAGACACACATCAGAGAGAAAGAGATTTAAACCAGAAAAAAAGAGATAAAGGAATGACTAGCCTTATTATCTAAGTTGAAGGTCTAGTAGCCACTGCATATTCGTGGGGATATTATGAACATGTTAACTTCAAAATGCCCAGAGAAACAAGAGAGTGTAGAGCTAATCCATTATGGCATAAGGCTTAGATAGGACCTCTCTCCCGAGTCCTGGGACTGGCCGGTGTCTGGAGCCTCGATGCTGTCTCAATTGGCAGTTTTCTGAATTAGCTATTGAACTAAAATCTGGAGCAAAAATTAGTGCAATATTCTATGCCTAATTGTTGTGACAAAAATGAGAGCAATGACAAGCAGGCAGTCCTGATCGCAGGGCCCTCTTCTGGTGGAAGGTCTTTGCTCGAGAATACAACCAAATGAGGATCTGGATCCATAATCCAACAATAAATGTTGACGATAACGCATTTAGGCCATCCAACCTCACTCACAGAAGTGTCACATTGCTCAAAAGTAAACGAGTCACCGGAGTTTTGTGGATGGAATTGACCCTACGTGTGTGTTCCACCAGCCTGCAGAATCAAATGCTTCCCTTTGGCCCCATCCTTATCATGAAGATAGCCCGATAGATTGACAGACATCACTCCTTTACCTTTTTGGATGAAAGAAACATGCGAGGATAATTGGCAGGGATGCCAGTCAGACCAAAGCTCCACCTATGCCTCTCTCTCGTCCACAGTTCCATTATTTACCTAAATCTTGGTTGGACGTAGCAGGAAATAAATGGATTTGCCTGAGCATGAAGCACTTGGAGTATTCGATTCATAATTAATCCAGCATGACTTGATGCATCATCATCAAAATTAAAAAAAATACTTATATGCATCTTGAAATGGACATCCTTTACATGTCAGTTATCTACCAAGTGATAGAGTTTTTTCAAAATCATGCAAAAATGATCACTTCTGTATGAATCAAAATTTTCGTTTTCTCTTCTTAAGCAGCTCATGAGCACACCGCAGCTCCATGCTGCAGAGAAATGCCTGAAAACGCCAGTTCACCAAGAGGACCGGCGAGCATAAGATCGAGGGCCTCTCTGATTGGATTGACTGGTTACTTTTCTGAACCAAATGGCAGAGGCTTTGGGGATCCGCCGCATGTCATTATTGGTGTAATTGACATAGTAAAGACCAAGCCGAAAGGGGTAACCATTGTCCCACTCGAAGTTATCAATGTATGACCACAAGAGATAGCCACGAACATCTGCACCCTCCCTGAAGAGAATATCACATAACAAAACATTCCGACTGGCTAATTATAGAGAAACAACGGAATTCTTGTCACAGATATATATAATCGTAATTATATTTTAATTCTTAACAAGGGAGTTGCTGATTTTGATAATCTCAAAAATTCACCTGATGGATTGAAGGGTGTAATGTAGCGTATCCTTGATGAATTGAATTCTGTCTGTGTCTTGGAGGATCTTGTCGATTGATTGCCCATTATCAAGATTTACATAACCTGGTAAATACGCTTTTGTCTCAATAATTTTGTCTGATGAATGCATGGTTGTTGAACATAACAGGAAAAATATGGCATACCTACCTATTTCAGTGATGTAAACTGGCGGATTACTGTACTTCATCTTTACATAATCTAGTAGAAGATTAATTCCACGAGGGTAAGATCTCCAGTATTCCACCCCTCCTTCCTGCATGTGATTCCAAGGCTTAGCCTATACTTAACAACGTAGAATGGTTAGATGTTACAAAATCCATTAGACGCTTACACTTGGTCCAATGACGATGCCATCTTTCTCATCTGTACATTTGGAGGAAGGAAAATATACACAAACACAAACACAATGCAATTAATTGTGAAACAGTATGTAAATTTTAATGTTCAAGGAACAATATGTAATTACTAATTAGAACAAATACACTAGCAATTCATATGAGAAAGTGAGTTAGTGACAATACCAGTTGTGACGGCAAAAGCATCTGCAACTTCAGGGCTATCAGGTAATTCTGGCTCTGAATCTTCATTTGCAGGAGGTGGGACCCAGGAGGAGTTATCCATCACATAGAGTGTTACATAATGGTTCACCCCAATGAAGTCGAAAGAACCTCTCATGTCCTGAGATTCTTCTCTGGTAAAACATGGTAGGCGATTTCCCACTAGTCTTTTGACTGATGATGGATAGTCTCCGAAGAATATTGGATCCAAATACCTGAGACATGACAAAAGAGGCACAAAAAGTTCAGAAGCATTACTTCAACTACATCAGAATTTGGAATATACAGATGCATCTAATTGTAAAGAACTACAATATTGATGCAAACAAATAACATACAAGCCTAATGTGTTGTCCATAACACGTTGAGTGGCATCAACATCTTCCTTGGAGGAGGAAAGAGGCATGTACCAGTCTGAGTGTACAGATATGCCAATGGTTCCTCCTTGCTTCTTCTGCAAGATTATAGGACACATGAAACACAAGCAAACAGTGAATTTAGCACTTAGGAGCAGGTGAAGGGAAAACAGTGTGAGAAAATGTGAGAGTGTTTACTTGATATTTGGATCTGTAGATTTTGACAGCACGCATGTGGGCTAGGAGGAGGTTGTGAGCTACAATGTATGGCTCCCTAGAGGAGTCTCCTTGAGAGCAATTGCCATTTGGAGGTGAACATCTTCCTGGCGCATTGATTCCATTTCCATAGCCATGGGTAGCGAAGATCGAAGGCTCGTTGATGGTGATCCACTTCTTCACCCGGTCCCCAAATTCCTTGAAGCACAACTCTACGAACTCACTGTAATCGTCCCTGTAATTATCGGTATACCAACCTTTTATGTTAGAAATCAATTGCAATCAATTAAACATTTCAATTTCCTCCAGAAAAATTTGATCTGACTGGCTAAAAGATGTGATACTTCTTTCCGTTCCCTGTTGACATGAATGGAAGTGAAGCTATGCACAGAGGCCGACAAAAAATTTTAATTGATCAATAATATTTCGAGTCTATGAACCATTTTGATCTTGAGATTGAAAAGCCTGTCTAATGTTCAGAGAGTCGCCTATGAAGATAACAGAGCCCCTTTCAATAGCCACTGAAACAGTTCTTACCAGCTCAGTTTCAGCTTCATCGGCACCCACAATACATTGCTCTTCACTGCTCAGGCAGTAAAGAATCTACCTTTATTGTCTCGAATTAGAATCCTACCACCTGATCTAGAGAGGGCTCCATCAAAACTAGTTTTCACCACTTCTTCAGGGGGCAGGGGGAGCTGCCAACGTATTACTGTGAAAATGCAGGATTTCCACCAACTCTATATTGTGAAAATAAGTCTTCCATCTACTCAGCTTCCAATCATGTTTTTCATGCAAGAACTCGGCATATTGAGGTAGACTATCTTTTTGTGAGTGATCAGGTTGTCTATCAAGTATTTTCAATTCTGTCGAGTCTGACTCAGTATTATAAGATGTAATGGCTAAGAAAAAATGAATGTAATGTTGATATGTAAAGTTTCAGATACACTAAAACGAAAGGTTAACGTCTCACAATATTCTTCGGCTTCTGAATCCTCCGTATTCATCCTCTAAAACTTGTGGCACGTCCCAGTGAAATATTGTAATGAAAGGCTCGATACCTACATAATTATCCAAAGTAAAAAAAACAGAAAAAGAAGTAAAAACACGCATATAATCTGCAAAAAGAAATTGCCTTCAACAGACATTTATTTATTGAGATGCCAGAAGTGGATCAAATAAAACTTATATGACCAATTAAAGAGGAGGTCTATGCCTTCTAAGTTGCAAATTTAGTACCACCACATATGTGAACTTACCATTTGTAACTAACTCATCTATAAGGTTGTTGTAATAATCTATGCCTTTTTGGTTCACCTCGCCGTGTCTAGTTGAACCCCCTGCACATATATCGCAATCATCACAAAAAAGAAGTTAGAAGAAGAAGAAAAGAAAACATAAAATCATGAAATTTACTGAGGTGTGGATAAACAGTAAACAGCCCTAAAATACCTGGAAATATCCTAGGCCAAGATATTGAGAACCTATAGACATCGGTCCCAAGGGTCTTGAGTATCTGCACATCTTCCTACGATAGAAGGAAGAAGAAATCAACTTTCAAATTACTAATCTTATTGCAAACATGTTGCATCATAGTGACCAGTTCAATAATTGACCATTAGAACAACCAATCCATACATTTTTCGAGCAAATTTTAGAATGGATTTAGTCCGCGTTTGCGTTTCGTGTTGGGATTGATTATGCACAAATAACAATTGTGGACTGCTCTTTAGGGTTATGATTCAAATTCAAACCTTGTATCGATGGTAGACATCAGCTGCTACGTCTCCATTCCCATTCCCCAGTATTTTTCCTGAAATCACAAAGTACCATCTTCCAATTAGTTGTCATTTGCCATTTTTACTGATGCTCTGACTCACTCTTCAATCACAATAAGCATATTTCTGCATTTACAGCCTTACAACAACATGATCACATTAAAGAGTTCTCAGGGTTCAAGAGAAGTGAAGATGATATTTCAAGTAATAAGCAGACAGGAATTGTGCAAATAGCAAAGATGTGTGCACAAAATAACCTCGAAGAGAGCAGAAAGTATCCCATATGCTAGCTCCTCTCCCGTCTTCCCTAGCTGCTCCTTCAACCTGAGATTTCACCAGATGGTTATACTAACTTCAAACGAACAAGAGTTACAAGACTAGAGAGCAGAGGAGGGTAATGTACGTACTTGGTATGCAGATGTGCTGAAACCGAACTGGAAGCCGTGGGGGAAGTTATTTCTGTTAGGAAATGAGCAAAAGCAAGTCCTTGCTGACAGTAGGACGAGTGACAGACAGAGAATAGGGAGAATGTTTCCAGGAGAAGCCATTTCTTTCCTGTTCTGTCACTAACCCGCTGGCCTTTGAGAGAGCAAGAACTGAGTAGTGCAAGTGGATGCCACGTTCTTGTTCTTCTTAAGGTGCTACTGCAACTGGCTACTGCTAGGGAAGTTGATGCCCACTGTTATCCTTGTTTGGGAAATTTCTCCTTGAACGAAGTCATTCAGATGGGTTGATTTGTCATTTTGAAAAAGTCGGCGTGCATGTGCATGGGCATTGGTTTCAGCATTCAATTGATTTTGCTACTGCGGGTTTGTGATTCCCACGAGCTTCCGCACGTGGGCCAGCTGGAAGAGTCTTCCATCCTCCGGGCTATCCACCACTTAATAGGAGCCGTCGATCACCAAGTTTGACTGCACACACACTAGGCATGCGCGAATAGAAAACGATACTGGAGCGCACATGTCTAATGCGTGCGCCGTCGATCTTAGCAATCAGCGGTTCCTACAAAGTGGAGGATAACCCGGGGAGGACCAAAAACTCTTCCAGGCCCAAAAACTTTCCGTGCTTCTTATTTTGGCTGGCCCAAGTTGAGGCCGGATTTGCAGTTGGACCCTCTTCAATCATGTGTCGTGTCTTTGTTCCAGCACCCGGGGGACTTCTGTCGCAGGCAACAGTTATAGCTGGCGAAATCTCCAAAGAGGCCCAAGAGCCCAGTTGCCAAATCTTCTAAATGGGCTCCAATTGGGCCAGAAGAACCCCTTTGGCCCCAATTGCCAAATTAGAGTTCCGTAACCCTAATTAACCCCCACCCGCGCTTCTTCAGCAGTTCCCATTCCAAGAGCCGCCGCGCTGCCTTGGCCATCCATCTCCTTCTCCGGCGACCGGCGCGACTTCGTTCTTCCTACGTCTTCGTTCTGTCTCCCACCCAGAGGCATTGGGATAGGTACTCATCCCGCGCTTCCAGCTTCGTTGTGTTTCTTCTAGTTTGAATGATCTGTAGGGGTTTCGAGGAACAGTTATGTTGCATGGGCTCTGCTGCTGTTTATAAAAACTCCATTTGCTCTTGTACATACTCGAGTCGTTTTTTCATGATATGATCTGCAAGAATAATCTAGGCTTTTCCTATCTGCTGTAGATGCCTTCAGTTGCATTTTTTTTCCATGTTGTGTATCATGTGGTTGATTTTTGTACAGATATTGCTGGAGAAATTATGGCAGATAAGGCTGTTACAATTCGCACCAGGAAGTTCATGACCAATCGGCTTCTGTCAAGGAAGCAGTTTGTGAGTCTCTTCTCTGCCTTAAACTTTAATGAGAGAGTCCACATTATATTTAATACATGATGTTTTTCGATGGCGAATTACTTTATTCTGTTGTATTGTAATAGCATTTTGTTCTGAAGTGTACAGGATTTCTATTTGTTAGTTTATCACCAATTAATTGGCATCATGATTTGAGAGGGCCAATTGTATCAAAATCATGACTGGCCAATTGGTCTGCTATGTTTTCTTACAAATAATTTCTGTGTTGTCTTGTGTAACTATTTATTTACACCTATTTCTGCATTCCCCCAGGTCATTGATGTGCTACATCCTGGTAGGGCCAATGTATCTAAGGTACTGACGTTTTCATTGTATTGCTGGTTCATTAAATATCGTAGTTATTCCTGTTTTTTTACTTTGCTTAATATTGGATCCCTGTTTGTTTTGTTCTGTAGGCAGAGCTGAAAGAAAAGTTGGCGAGAATGTATGATGTCAAGGACGGAAACTCCATCTTCGTTTTCAAATTCAGGACCCATTTTGGTGGTGGGAAGTCAACTGGATTCGGTCTTATTTATGATTCTGTAGAGAATGCAAAAAAGTATGAGCCCAAATACAGGCTTATAAGGGTAATTGAAAACCTTCTTTACCATGTCTTGATAGTCTACGTGCATTTGAAATTGTTCCATTTGTTGTTGGCATTGTGATACTACGCCTAGTAGAAATTTGTTTACTTTCTCTTTATCCTTAATTTTGTAATCCAATGTGACGAATGTTAAATTGCTTCAGATTTAAGTTTAATACTGGCTGTCTGAAGTGGTTGTGAATGATTTTGTTTTGTTTTATTAACATTGATGCTAACCTTGCTGACATAAGAGAAAGAAAATGGACTAACCTGCAGGATCACTTCAGCATAAAATTATTAGTTTTTGATTCTGTAATTAGGCCTCTGCTTTTACTCTATGAAATATATCTCCCGTGATAGCCATATATAAAGGGCTAATGGGTACATGCTAGTCCTTTTAGTTGCCTTATTTTTTATATTTTGAACATTTACGAGCTTCCAGAGTACATTTAAAGTTGGCTTCACGATGGGACGCTCTTCTGTAGGTTGCGAAAGCTTTTGAAGCATCGGTTTAGATAATGCTGGAGATTGTATTATAAAAGATGCTTTTGCCTTTTTTGCAACACCTATGATCCCGTTTTAAGATGGTAATGGAATAAAAAGTGAATATGCCTATAGTTGTGGTATTTCCTTTTATCGAGTTTGTTATTACTGAATGTCTTGATGAAAACTCTTTTAGCATTGGGTTCACTAATTTTTGCTATAGACCGATCCAAAAAAAGGAAAAATTTGCTGATGGAAAATGTTTAGTAAGCTTTTGCTGATAGTTGAAATTCCATTTGGTATATATTACTTACTGTTGTTTTATTCTTTTTTGTGTCTGTTCAATTTGCACCCGCACCCTTTCAGTAGTTTGTTCTTCTATTCAAGTGCAAGAATAAAGAATACATGTTAAATAAAATTTGCACCCCCACCCTATCATTTTTTTTTCTTTCTTTTTCCTGCTTTCTTCCGTCATTTGTGGCTTCCATATTAATTCCCAAACTTTGTACTGTGTTGTGGCAGAATGGTCTTGCTACGAAGATTGAGAAATCCCGGAAGCAATTGAAGGAAAGGAAGAACCGTGCCAAGAAGATCAGAGGAGTGAAAAAGGTAAGAGGAGTTCTCATTTCTTCAATGCAAGACTATATTTTTGTGTTTCATTATTGATTACGGTTTACCCGGTAAGTATTTCATTGCTAATGCAATTTAATTGCAGACTAAGGCTGGAGATGCTGCCAAGGCAGGTAAGAAGAAGTGATGCAACTTAAACAATGTCTGCCTCATTCTTAGTTTAAGTTGGCTACAGCAGCCTTTCCAAATTCCGTTAGGATGTTTTTGCTAGTTTTGTTGAGCTTAAGATTTTCTTTTCCGCAATTTTAGTTGTATGTGGCTGATTTATGCTACAGATGAGTATATTTTAAATTTTGATGTAGAGATCAAATATGGATGGAACCTACGATGTTACTTAACATTTGTTACTTCAGATCATGGTAAGGTGATTCAATTAAATTTTCAGACAAAGTCTGGGTTTTCAAACGATTTAAAACTGAACTACTACCCTCCTGTGTATCAATCTATTGGATGCTTTGACTTTTCTTTAAAGAAAGTTTCTTTTTATAAATTATGTTGTATATAGTCTGACGATTAAGTATGAAAACTGGCACTTCCTGAATTTTCCTCATTGATTGATGCAAGTAAAATTATATTATAATGAAAAAGCAAAATGTAAAGCTGCATGTGCTATGTTCGAATGAGGTAAAAAAAACCTTCGTTACTGAAAAAGGCTTTCCATATGGGCTAGTTTCATTAGCAAAAATAAACCTGGCTTGTTTCCTTTTGTGAGGATATATGGTTCAGCACGTTAATATAGAAAATAAGCGATTGATCAAGCTGTTGAAAAGATAAAATCCTTGGCTGGAATGCATTTGCCAGTCTTTTTTCAAGGGACTCGCCTGCCTGGCACTTGAGGGGGGCGGATGGGTTTTTATCAAGCTCTGAGCTCACGTGGGCGTCAGATGGAACATCCGACTGCTGTGCATGTTAACGATTTCTTTTTCTTTTAATCACATTTGTTACAAAAACTTGAAATTATGTTTGTTGCCAATACTGTGTTTGGCGGTGCCTCTAATTTGATTACGGGCTTTTTAGCTTGGAGGAAATTCTCTTTCAGAATCTGTTTTAGGTATATTCTTTAACGCCAGGGCTTCAATAGGAGCTCTAGAAGCCGAAATATTAAATCTGTTTTAGGTATATTCTTTAACGCCAGGGCTTCAATAGGAGCTCTAGAAGCCGAAATATTATGCACAGCTCTAGAAGCTGAATATCATATGGATACGGATGCTGAAGCTAAAGCGGCCTCTGCTGAATTCTAATGAAGCAAGGTTTCAAAAACCGGACCGGTGATTGATCCGGAATTTTTATCGGGTAGGTTTAACCAGAGGTCAACCCAGTGATGACATCATTAAAAAAAAAAAGAGGGGCGGCTTCCTCTGGCCGTCGTCGGGGGCTCTGGTTCGAGGTGGGGCTACCTCGATAGTGGGCTTTGGTTGGACGCCGAGCCCCCGAAAGAGGGGGGGGGGGGGGGGGGGGGGGTGCGAAGGGAAAGAGGGGGGGCGGGGGTTAAAATCTGGGACCCCGGACCGGACCAGTTAGGTCACCGGTTTGACCGATTGGGTTGCACTGACCCGATTGGGTCAACCTATTCGGTCGACCCGGACCAAAAAATGCTTCGGCTCCGGTCGAACCAGCCGGTCTAGTCCAGTTTTTAAAACCTTGTGATGAAGTACATACCTTGGAGGTGAATTGGCGTGTGAATGTGAGCCTCAGACTGAATTTTGGCTTCACAGGACTTCAAAGCAATGTTAGACCAGCTGGAGCAGGTCGGGTTTTCGAGCAGGGTCAGTTGGGTCAAGTGACCCAGTCGATCCGGTTTAACCCGCTCGGTTGATCTGGGTCAACTCGGCTGTGCCGGTCCGGTTTAAAAACCGTGACCCATAGGTTTGAGTCGGATTTAACCTCTTTTCAACATGTTTTTATTTTCTTTTGACATCGATCTTGGTAGAATCTCATACCCATGGAATATTGTATCAGCGATATATTGTTGATATATTGGTATTAGCTTTCAATTGATAAAACGATACACTATAATCTCGATTTTGAATCTTTTTAAAATATCGCTGATGTCTCGGTGTTTTAAAAAATGATTTAAAAAAATAATTTTTTTAAAATCAACTTTTTCGTTTGTTTCTCATCCTATGCCAAGTGGATGGATATGGGTTTAAAACGTAAACATATATTTTGAATTATATATGTATTTTTATGGATATTTTAAAATTTATGCTTGTCTAAATGAGTATCACTCATTTTAAAAATTATATACTCATTTTAGAAGTTATATTGTAAAAATATATGGTAAAAACTAGTTTTAGACCATCGATATTTTTTTACACAATATCTCAGATATTTTACCGATATCCGATACAATATTCCTTCCTCGTACCACATATTTTTTTATTTTATGTCTTAAAAAATATTTATTCTGTTTATTTAAGAATTTTACTTTTTGCAATGTAATTGTTTTGTTCATTACATTGCTATACAGAGAACATTAGACTATGCAAAATTTTTATATCATATAAAGTTTTAGGAAAGGTTTTTTTTCTATTTTTTTATATTGATGATGTAAGTAACTGGGTCAACCAGGGTTGACCCCCGGTTGGACCTACTCCGCAAAAATTCTGGGTCGATGGCCGGTCCGGATTTTAAAACCTTGCTTCATAGCCAATTCCACATCCAAACATATATCACTTTTAAGCCGAATTGGGCTTGAAGTTCCCCAAAAATCAGTATCCAAAACCTCCTTTTGGCTTTGGCTTTGGCATTTGTTAAATATTGGCTCATGCGACATAACCCTTATTGAAAGCATGGGCAGAGCTTGCAAATGATATATACTCACTCCGGTCACTTTTAATCGATATATTTTTTTTTCAAAAACACTAAAAATTTAGTTCATTTGAAAGAAAATATATTTATTAAAAATGACCGGCGGGAGAGATTGTTTAAATTAAAACCCTTGCAAACGCATAAGACAAATATACTAAAACGAGCATTAAAGGGTTATCGAACCCAAAAGGACAAAAGATTGATTATTAAATTCTAAGGAGAGATTGAGTTTTTACTACAGTAGTAACTACACTAAGCAACAATGTAAATAAAGAGAAATAAGGTTGGGAGAATGGCTAAGGTATTAGAATCCTTCGTTAGACTCACTATTAAGTATTCCTACCCTTATATAAAACTCAACTTGTGCATGAAACCAATACTCCTAACTAAACTCTAAGAATCATTCAATAACTAATACTAGAATCACAATAGCATGAACTATCTAGCAAGCATAACCCATTTATACTATTCTACTTATAGGTATGGATTATCCTACAAAGCATAAGTCATCCAAATTTTTCTATTACCACATTAAAACTTTTGCATGAAACTCCCCAGTGAAACCACAAGTATACAAAGGATAGTGAATATCAATACTATGTAGATTTATTGAAGCACAAAAGCAAAATAGTCATAGAAATTAAATAAATACATTAAGGCCTAAAAGTCACAATTTTACTCAATCATAAATTGTTAATTCACAAGATGAAATATCAAGGAAAAGGAAAGATAGAAATACAAAGAGCTAATCTAATAGTTTTATCAAAGTATTGTGCCTAGGGTCAGCCACTCATGCTAGGAAGTGAAAATGAGCAAACTTGAATCTTCATCTTCAACGGCCTTCAAATGTCCTCTTTTTTTACATTTGGACACAAGCTAAAACCCTCTCAGATGGGAGCTAAGAATTCCTCAAATGAGAGCCCAAGCACTCTCTAATTCGTGCTCAAAGTGACCTTAAATAGAGCCTTTGAAATGACCTTAATTGCCCTCAAAACCCTAACCAAAGCACGGGCAATTTTGGGACTTTCCCACCTCTCGCAATTGATAGCAAAATCTTCGCAATCAATAGCGTGCTCCCAGGCAATCTGTATAGTGCAACGATTTTCCAACGACTATAATTTTTTGCTCCAAACTCCGATGTACAAACCGTCATTGGCAAAAACTAATTTCTTGAACTTTAATATGCAACTAGAATTATGAAAATTTAATTTTCAACCATCGTTGTTATGTTTCTCCTTATACACAACTTGAGCTTATTTCTCACTTTGTAAACCAAATTGGAGAGCAATCATTCGTTATCTACAAAAATTACAAATTATGTTATAAACACCAAAAGAACCTACTCAAACACATAACAAGCATTGGATTAATAGTTAGAATGGATATCTTTCATCACTGATCAGGGAGTATAAGCAGAAAATCTCCAAAAACAATACATTTTCTTTTTACATAGTTGCGAAAACATATTAATTTGAGGAAAATATGAAATTTGACAGTTAATATGGGAAAAGTTTCTTTAATCTAGACCACTAATATGAGATCTTTTTTTTTTTGGCATATGTCAAAAAAAAAATGATTTGTTAGAATAGGACCAATGCCTAAAGGCAGTTAAACTGTTGACGATCTGCAAAATTAACGGTAGGATTATCTGTCATGATATCCGGCATTGTGCAAAATTAAAAGATCACGGTAGCTCTTGGAACTGAAGAATTGTTCCGCACTTGTCAACTCCAATCTTGTTGTGGAACATCTAACCTATCTTAATTGCAAATTTTATCTTGAATTGGGATCTTTTGGCACAACTTATCCTAGTTATGCTGAGGAAGCACCCCCATTTTTCACCTTGAATTAATCAAAATGTGAGGAACTTCAACTCTTTTCTTTGAAACGAAAGTAATTGCCTGCGGAGTGTTTTTTTTTTTCGTTGAAAATTGTAGTTATTAGTTCTATCCAAACAATGATTCTCCTGAAAACCTCTGATCTGAATACCGAACACAGGGATTGAATATAAAGGTCAAACTGGCATGACGCCATAGAAAAACAATCTCGCATTTGACATTTACAGTAGATAAAAGTCCCAGTATTATGGCAAAAAAAGGTCCCACTGCTCCTCAGTCCATCCTCTGCCTCTTGAAGTTCTTTTCATATCGTTATCAGTCTCTTAACGAGGAAAAGAACCTGTAATGCATACAGCTTACAGCATGCTTACTCTCCATGACATGAAAATCCAAAATCGTAATAAGACTTTTTTTTACATTAGTCATATAAGACTTTGGGCAGCATTACCTTATCAAATGCGGCTGACAATGTCTGCTCTGTTTTTATTTTTTTTTACATTTCTCACGTGAAGTCTGCTATCCTTTAATGCCATCCCCTTATTTCGGTCGTGATACATCATACATGTTTTCCGTAGTTAGGAGAAAAAAAACAGCAAGAAGTGCATGTTTTCCATGTCAGTGATCATAGAGGAAAGTTTCAATTATATCTGCTGTGGTCATCAGTAGGTAGTATGGATTATTTACCCTCCATGCACATTGCCCAAAGACTTTTTAAAGGCAGGGGATACAAATCAAATGATAAAGCTCCTTTAATAACCAAATGTGGTGAAGAGTCAGTAGATTATATTTGGATTCTTGTTGTCAGTAGAACCCCAAAAGTTTCGCCGAATTATGATTATATCATAATACCAAATGGTTTTTCATGTTGTCTTTCCATTGTGAACCAAAAAAGCCTCCAGGTTCACCCTTCAAGTGATGTCTTTTTGGAAATGCTTAATAAAAAGAAAGACATCAACTTTCATCTTTACAAAAAGGAGCCATCACTTCAAGTGGCGTCTTTCGGGTTAGGTAAAAAAATGCACATAAAAATAAGATATCATTCAAAATGACGTCTTTAAAGTACAGACTTTTTAGACGAGTTTTTTTCGTTAAAATACATTAAAACGTTATTCCAAATGCCAACTTTTGAAAAAATTAACAAAATATAAAGCGTTAGTTGATATGATGCATTTCTTTTTTACAAGAGGAAGGTGCCGCTTTAAGTGACGCATTTTCGAAAATGCATAACAAAATGTAGAGCGTTAGTTGAAACTACGCTAAGGGGTCGCTTCAAGTGACGTATTTCCTCTTTACAAGATGGATGTGTCATGTCAAATAACGTCTTTCAGGTCATGGTAAAAAAAAATCACACAAGGCCAGTGCCACACTATCACCTACATGGCATGTCAAATAACTGGATCGAAAAATAAATTTTCCTTTCCCTATAGGTAATTTTTTTATATATATTATTTAGTAAATTTTCTATAAGTTTTCCTTTCCCTATAAGTAATTTTTTATATATATTATTTAGTAATTTTTCTATATATATATATATATATATATATATATATATATATATATATATATATACATATCTACCTGCCCTATTGATCTGATGCCCACCGTCTAATCTAAATTTGACAGCTCAAGGCAGCTCAGCTTCACGCAAAAGCATAGCTCTGTTATAAACGGGACTCTTGTAACAATGACTTTAGATTTATGGAAATGGCACGCTGACCAGGGCCACCATGTGTGCATGAGACCGGATATCTTCGCTAGGAACGAGTACTTTTTAACATTCATGGAATCTGAGAAGTTGGAACCGGATCTACTAGTGAAGCGAGGCCACTGGTGAAGTTTCTCCAACTGTCGATCGTGCGGAATCGACGGAGCACATTGACATAATGTGCGCTTGGTCAAAAGACACATTTTTTACCGAGTGCACACGTTTTTCATGTGTGCCATCGATTCCGTATGATCGTTGGCTGCTGAAACTTCACCAGCGGCTTTGCCAGCAGATCCAGACTCTAGTTAGCGACAATGTTGGAAATTTGAATGTGAACAAAGCCTCCAGGTTCACCCAAAATTGCATGTCATGGAGTGATCTGTGGGTCCACTAGATGATAAGTACACCATTACTAAAAAGGAGGGTTAGTATTTTGCTGGCTCCACTAGATGTAAATGTATATTCATCACATGCTAATATTACTCCTTGGTTTCATGCAATAATGGTATAAAAGTGATACTCCCTCCGGTCACTTTTAATAGATATAATTAATTTTTGAAAGAACTAAAATTACAGTCCATTCGCAATTCAACTATATCTATTAAAAGTGATTGGACAGAGTACATTTTTTTTCTATACAGTACTCCTTTCCGGAATTATTATTACCCTAAGGTTTTTCGAAATGAACTAATGAACTAAAATTAGTTTATTAGTTCACGTTGAAAAACCTTATAATAATAATAATAATAATTCTGGATGGTGAGAGTATTAATTTTTGGCCTAATGTGAAATTGAAGAATGAGAAGCATCCTCACTATTGTTACAATTTCAATAACGATACTTGTAAGTGCCATATAGCAGATGCCATTTTTGTTTTATGAAAACAGAAGCCAAATTTCATGGAATACAAAATATATGCTAGAGATCTGATAACGGGTTGAAAGGATAGATACAAAAGATGATCGCAACTGATGGAATCATTGTGATAAGTTATAATTTTCTCTAAATTGTACCAAATTAATTTGAATTACCCGGTTTGTATGATGTGTTGGCCTTATATTCACCTGAAGGGATTGGCAGCGGGATAAGGTGCTCTCATAGGTCGGTTGCCCTGCCATTCTAGTCGGGTCCTAAGGATATGACACCCCTCGTTATAAAAAAAATGAGCCGTAACGCATCATTATACCTTCTAATTTGACTTTTAAGGTGAGGGATATTTCAATGGTAAACTTATATAGTCTCCTATCACACCACCATTGTAGTTTCCTTGCTATGATCCTACTGAAGAGCTAGTCTCCTGTCTAACCTTCGGCGGGGTGACGAACTTCACCGCCTATCACACCACCAGTTTTTACAACCAAATTGTGGAACTCTCCATCCTAAACCTTCGATATGCTAAGACTTCTATCAACAAGCCCCACTCAGTGATTTTGCCCGGAAACAAAGAGCAAGTTGCCACCGCCGTGGAGTGCTCTCAAAAGGTTTCATGGACAATCCGCCTCCGCAGCGGCGGCCACTCTTTCGAGGGCCTATCGTCCTCGCCGACACACCATTCGTGCTCATCGACCTCATGAACCTCAATACAGTCTCGGTGGACTTGCCGTCGGAGACAGCCTCGGCGAAGTCTACCACGCCATCGTCACTGGCAGCAAGCGTCACAGCTTCGCGGGGGGATGTGCCCCAAGTCGGCGTCAGTGGCCACTTCAGCGGCGGCGGCTACGTACCCCTCACCCCCCCCCGCGAAGCTGTGGGGTCGTGACCTGGAAGATCAAAATGCTCAGGGTGCCGGAGAGTGTCACCGTCTTTCGCGCCATCAGAATCTGCAGTCAGGCCGAGATAGCCGAGCTGTGGCAGCAATGGCAGCTGGCCGGCTCAAAGCTAGAAGAGGACTTATTCTTACAACCTTTCATCATGCAAGGACAGACGGACATGCAATCTGGACAGAATGGACGAGTAGTTTTGTCCGTGTTCATGGGGATGAACTTGCACTCAACACCTCCTACTGTTGGGTCCATGGGTCCCGGAGCTGAACGTGAGAGAAGAAGACTACGAGGAGATGAGCTGGGCCGAGGCGGTGATCTATCTCCGGAGAGATTTCGAAGCCGTGAGCACAATCAACGACCTCAGGGACAGGCACTCGTTCAGGAAGACGTTCACCAAGGCCAAGTCCGATTAGGTGAATGATCCAATTCCGACATGGGAAGGGGCTCTGGAGCTGGTGGCCGGACAGCCCAAGCTGTCCATGTTGCTGGACTGGTATGGTGGGGTGATGGACAGGATGGACTCGGACGCAAGTCCATTTCCACACCGAGCAGGTATACTATACGTACGGCATCGAATACTGCGCATACTGGGGAGAGAAGCATGAAATAGAAGGAAAGGGTGATGAGTATGTGGAAGAAATACGGAAGTTGTACAAGTACATTGGAGCCATATGTGTTCAATAATCCGAGGAGGGAGTATGTAAACAACGTGGACCTGGACCTGGCAGTCGTGGACTGGGTAGTAGTGTGTCCGGATGGAGTGGTAAGGGTTTTTTTTTGGGAGAGGAGTACTTTGTGTTAGTTTTTCTTTAATTCAATTTGTTGAATTGAAAAAAAAAAAAAACCTTAGAAATTTAAGTTGGGAGTTTCACTTTGACCTTCCCATCAAAGTGAAACCTCCATGTCAAATAGCAATTCAATTGGAGTATAACGCCTAATTTAAATTAGACTTAATGTGACAGTCTAAATCTATATAAAGGGTCTTAGTCCCTTAGTTAGGGACATACTTAATCTCTCTCCCTCTTTGTCTCACTCTTGTATGCAACAATAATCACAAAATTTTAATTCTAAAGAGTGCTTATTGAAGGTGCATCTTAATCACTTTTGAATGGTCCGTTGTATTTCGGGAGTGATTTTTCTTAAAAAGTATGTGCACTAGAAGGCCAAAAATTTTCCTTGAATGAAAGTACGATCCGCTCGCTTAACTCTTCTTCAAACACTTTCTTGGGAACTATGATAAGTTGGTGCGGGCCAAGACGATGATTGATCCGGGCAATGTGTTCAGGCACCCATTAACATCATAAGTTGTGTTTTCTTGTCCCAAAATAATTTTTAGATTGCCTATTAACGGACTCAAGTGACCATAAGCTAATGATCCGGACTAAAAATTATGTATTATTTGTTAATCAACTAAAGCTTATGGTAGCAGGGATTAGCTCGCATTAAAATTGAATTGTTAATCAACTCCTGGCACAAAGGTAACTCAATGTGATATTTCTGTTCCAGTTTAGAGCTTTGCTCTTGTTTTAACTTTGTCAAGTCAAGTTGTTTTGTCGTCAATTTGACATATTTTTTCGTAAATCATCTGGCAACAAAGATCGATTTGAGCGCTGTAATTTTCTTTTCAGTCAATTCAAATTGAGTGTTTTCTCCCAAATCAGTTTTCTATACCGAATTCCTGTGTTTCCACATCCTGTCGCATAATGAACTTTCTAACAATGTCTGAAAATGCATCATCGACAAATTTATCTCAAATGCAAACAAGTTCATGACTGGTAGTGAGGAGACAGTCCACACTCTTAAGGAGAAAGGTTGCCCTTTAAGAATGCTCTGTACGAAGAAACTTAACATGTAAATAATTTTGGTTTATAATTATCCAAAAAATAATGTTTTATGGTAGAAAAGCACTGCATCGTACATTTAAAGTCTATTATTTTATAATATAGCTTTACATCATCATGATATGTCTAGCCCCATAATTCCCGCAAGACGGAAGGTGAACAAGAAAATGATTCCTCATTTCTTAGTACAGTATATAGCTTACAAAGGGCATGACCTGCGACCTTCCAGGCGAAACCGCATCTGCGGATCTCATTTGAGTCTTTTGCATACCTGTAGGTGATTTTATAAATAGCAAGTGCTTCATTGAATATATCTTCCTTTTTCCTCATACTTCCTTCAAAATCTTCCGCTTCATACAACATCTGCAATATTAGAAATAAGAAGATAGATCACTTATTAGATGAGCTAACAGCAAATATTTCGTTCCTCAACTTAAGGAGGCAAAAACCAATTCCTCACACGCTTCCAATAAATCCTCAAGATCTTCTATCAGTATGGTATACCTGAGGATTATAATTTCAGGACAATTTTTTTCGTCACTAGAAGCAAGCTTCTAATTGGTCAACTCAGATATAGAAAACAAATACATATATTGCATGCAACAGTCAAACATCTCTACCTTCGTATATACTTGTAAAACTCGATCTGCTTCCTTATTCTTGTCATCTTTATCCTCGATTCCCAAGGCAGAAGACATCTCTTTCCGATATTGGGCATATCGTGCCGTCCATATATCCAAGGAAGCTTGTGGCACTTCCACACAGAAACAAGGTAATGGGCAAATCTCTAGCAGCCAAAATAACAAAGAAGCGAAGAAATTATTCCGACCTCAGTGAAGATCTTAGAATCAATTAAGCAGTACAAGCATGGGCAAATAATTAAATACTTACCTTCTGATATTGCATCTTTTGGCTCAAACGACTTCACCATGTCGTATATTAATCCTAACACTGATTTTGACTTGTATTCATTTCTTCCTCTCTCCATGAAATGTGGAAACTTTTCAGGCTTCAATTCGTAAGGAAAATTTACCTGTTGCAGTTAAAGATACTTAAAATTAACAAAAGCCAAACATTGAGGTGAATAGTTGGATCAATTAAGGCATCAAAATTCAAAACTTCTGAAGAAAAAGTAGCAATATACGGACTTTGATTCCATGTTTGTCTGCATCTAAAGCATCGTAATATATATTAACCAACTTAAGCATTTTTTCCTTCAAGCAGCTTTTTTCCACTGCACATTCATCTCCTAAAGTCAGCAATCGATCCATATAAACCAGCCAGCTATCAGCAGCCGCACCAATTATATTCCTGCACCAAGGCAATTAAGAGGAAAAAACAGTAAATTGATACCTAAACACAGCATGCATAACAGACGTTATATTATGAGATCTTATCTTATACTTATCCTATAGCTGTAAAAAACAAAAGGAAAATCCTGCCAAATTGTGAAGGGAATCTGAAGAAGCCATAAATAAACAGGGTATAGGATCAAACTTTTGTTTACTTGTTTGCATTCAAATATAAAATTGAACTTGGCAAGAAGTCAGGAAGAAGTGTAAGACAAGAGGTAGGGAATGGGTACACTAAAAAAGAATCCGTAACATGAAAAAAAACGTTCGACATACAACCAAATAACATAGTTACATCAACATCAAGCCATAACTTTTGAGCAATATTTAGCTAAATTACTGGCGCTTCCTAATCTGTTGCACAACGCCTACACTGATGCATTGGTGAAAAGTAATAACGTAGAAAGCAAATAGCGGGAAGAAAAAGTTTTCTTCCAAAATTTTCAAAATATTAGCTACCTTACTTTCTTTATCCTTCAACAAAAATCTTGGTTGAAACAGTTTTTCATAAACAAACTAAGTTGCCTCAAAAGCTCGAACTATAAACGGACAACCCAATTTGAATATGAAGACCAGATCGGTCCATCAGAGGACAGCAAAATTATCCAACACCTCCCACTGCACGGGCAAGCACGTTTTAACAGACCAAAGTGCTTGCACGTGCACAGAATTTGCAAAGGCAGGGGTAACCATGACCTCCTAGCATTGAACCATCAATAATGGCTTTTGCACCACCAATGGCTGATACGGGGGTTCATAATTCCACTATTAACCAGCCAATTTGTCTGAAGAATGGCCAAGTACAGATATTCAGTAAGATGACAACGCTCTCATTTACCAAACAATGAAACCGTCATGATCTAAACCAATTTGCAAGGCATAGTGCTGCTACACTATTATTGTAAATTGTTGATTCATTCTTTGTCGATATAAAAGGGTCACAGACCTTTATTTTATCAAAATAGAAGGAGCCTTATTAATCTATATCTTACCACGCCCCAAATCTGCTGTTTAAGAAACACTCAAACAGTTTGCGTTCCAACACCTCTTCAGAAAATTCCGAAGGCATGGGCTGCTCCATTTTTCTCTTAGTAGAAGGCCGTTCCCAAGGTTCACTTGCCTTGAATTGATCCAAGAGCTAAAAGAATTTGCCAGTTAGTGTTCATACAACAATTGTTAACAACAATTTGATAATGTATAAAAGTGTTAATAAATGACCCTTCCTAATACATTTTCTAACATAAGTAAGCAGAAGCCATGCCGTAATTGGCCACACGACCAGTTCAAGGGTTCGACAAAAAATTTATACTTACGCATCAAAGACGTAAATAAGTAGAAAGCCTTCATTTTAACGAGCATTGCAAGCATTAAAAGCAACATTATAGATGTATATGAAAACAGATTTTTAAGAGTATATTTTCCTCTTTTAGACTGAGAAATTATTAAACAAATCAGGGTTTAAGCTCACCGAGTTGTCAACAGTATTTAATGCTAATACAAAACCTAGTCACAATTTAATGAAGTTAACATTTTGTCCATCCTCGATAGCTGGGAAAAGTTTTGTTTTTTGGCACACAGATATCTGGGACAAGTTGAAACTCAAGATGATGATATGCACAAACAGGGAGAAACAGGTAAAAAAAATTTTTGGAGATTACATAAGAAGTACTCGCTTTTATCCCCCCATTTCCTTTAATGCCTTCCTCATTTGCAGGATAAAAAAGCAATCTAAATCTAAAAAAGACAAGTTCTTACGCTTAACCTTGCAGTCATAACTTATTAACTCACAAGAAGTTAGAACAAGAGCATGGGAAAAAAGAGTATGGGTGGCACAAGAAATTGCTATCTATAATATTTGAAAGCTTCCTTCATTTGCAACATATTTTAGGCTATAGGAAGTCCTTTGATGAATAGATCCATATCCAAAGGCATAACACTGACGAAATAAAAGAAAAAAGATTTCACTAAAAACCAATAGACAGATGCAAAAACACCAACCTGTGGATTTCTCGTTACCCAATACATGTCACCATCAAAGTCACTATTAGCAATTTCTTCAGCTAATGATCGACTTCCTGTAGTTGGGAAAAAGATAGCATATTTGGAGTTTCCAACAATGTCAGCTATCTCTCTAACATAAGTGGCTGTGAGGATATGAACATCTCCAAAATGAAGACCAGGGTGCTTGTAGACTAGAACCTTTCCTGATATATGCCCATTTTCACTACATGAGACACAAAGAAAATGAGAAAAGAAAAGGTGACATTCTATCATCTGAAGTTATGAAACCTGTTCTATTTGTAATAGGCAAATTGCAATTATTATAATAGTAGCATTGTCTGAATAAGATAAAGAACCAATCAATAGAACCACCAAGGGGACAACGATATATTTTTTAATGTTAATATATTAAGGCAAAATACGTGCATCCTATCTTCATAAACAAATATGCAATTTAGAACAAACATAGAAGCAAACAACAGATGAAATAGGCTTGATATCCACGGTGCAATATGTCTTTTAGTCACACCATGACTTTGAAATATCAAGTATCCAATTAAGCCATTGGATGAGTAGGGTCCCCACCCCACACTTTATGCAGCCCACTTCCGTTACACTGTTGGTGGTTGTCCACCGTTCATGTACTTACAGAGGGCATCCATCATCTATGTATAGAGGGGGTGGGGGTAGTGAACTCCAAATCACTAAGCCCAAGAAAAAACAATTAACTAATTTAACAGCAGCTACTAGTCTCACAACCATTCACAGTGACCATTTTTACAAATGGCTGAGTGAGATTCCATCTCAACACCAATCTGAGTCGAGTCTCAAACCAAGTCAAGCTGACTCGATCTTCACCAGTTGACTCTCAAGCTGCATGTCAAGCCATAAAAAGCCTAAAAGCAACTAAGTTCGCTATAACCCCTATCGCACATTTATCTCACATATCCGTGATAGCCAGCATATTCTAATATGTAGACTTATGAGATTGTTCCTCATCCTCATCACTTATAATCACAAGATGATGGGACAGCTTATTGTTATGAAGGTCATTTTTATCATGTTCAGGTTCAAAGCTGGCACCAAATTTGTAGTCATCTTTAGAAAATTGAAGCTGCAATTAGGTTCACCATTGAGAATTCTCATTGGTCACAGCTGTCATGGAGTTAATCGGGGTTAGAACTTCTCACTTCCATGGTGACTGCTAATGGAGCACTCTCGACATGAACAGTAGAATGTCTATTGGAAATACAGGACGGCTGAGTGTGGAATAGAAAACTATCTAGTCGACATAAAAAAGTTCAAAATATGAATGCCAAATAAATTGCTTATTAATGACCATTAAAAGTAGAAGCCATGTAATAAGGAAAATCAAAACATACTGAATTATGCAAACTTCGTTAGGCCATAATTTGTGTGAAGGATCTGCAGTTCCCATCAGATAATAGCAATCCTCCAAAGGAACCTTCCCGCTCATGAGCCTCTTTCGTTCTTCCTTCATATAAAATGACAACCGTTCTTGCAAAAATGGTCATCAATTGGTATTCCACACAATATCATTCTCGAGACTATATGCTTATCCATATCTCCATGTCTGAGTGCAGCTACAAGCCCAAAACAGAGAAAAATTGTTAATTATACTTAAGGTTAAAGACAAAAAATTAACATATACAACCTCAACGCTAACAGATAATCATGCAAATTTATCAATATGCAAGGAAGCATTTTCCATATAACTCTAATAAGACTCTGAACTGACAGAACTTTTACTGGGAACAGTTTGCAATGAATAAATTCAACATTCCTTATCACAAAGATGTCTTCACAAACACATAAAGAGGCAATTCCAAATATTCTAACACACGACCGAGTAATTATACTAATCACCAAAGTTTTTTTATTTATAATTAAATTGGTTGTTCAAGCTACACCTAGACACATGTCATTTAAATATTTGGACTCCGTATTAGAATCAGAAGCATTTGAGTCTAGGTTAAGACCTTTTTAGATTATACAGTAACACACATAACTGTGAATATTATCATTATTAACTCACATAAATGCAAATGTTTAATAATTGAAACAATCCTTCCGCAATCTTTAACATTTATATAAGGAAATACAAGTGTTCATGATAAGGCATAATTAGACACAGATGCAGATAAATTACCGACTCTTGCAACAAGGTCAAAAGAAGGATGTTATGCAGAACATAAGTAAAGTTCATGAGAAATATGCAAAACTAGTTTGAATCAAAATTTCCCATGGTATGGATACACAATCGAAACATGGAAATAGCAATGTAGTTTACAAATGGTTGGGAAATACAGAAACAAATATACTTTATAGGATAGCGGAATTTCGATCCCCAGCACCAGCTCCTTAGTACTATTATAAACATCTCCAGGCTTTAATAAAAACATTCCTTGATCCTTTCTTCGATTTGAAGCCATTGCTGGTAACTATTATTTTAAAATAGATCAAGAAAACAAAAAGAACAAATAGTTTCTGCTCCTCTCACAAATTATGGGGAAAACCCCCATAGAAGCTATTTGGTGACTTGTGTTTCCAACCACTTTCAAAGCCCCTCAAATATTTGTGTAAACAAAGTTCAAGTTGTGACTCAGGATGCTATTGTTCTTGTACAGGCTATCTCGTTTGAAGTTTCATAACATGGTACTAGTTACAAGACTACGTCATAAGACAACAAAAAGATTTTTGCTACATAGTGATAAGAAGAGAGTTACCTTGCAATGCGGTCCGCTTATTGAATAGAAGATTTTGAGCTTGATCCAAAGCATTTTCTACAAGATTTAAGAAATATTCTTTTGGAACACCACCATAACTTAAGTGAGCAATTATATACTTTGACAGATATGCTTGCTTCGGGTGATTACTGTAAAAAACAGATTAAATGTTAGAACTTATTTCGAAGTAGACAACCAGCAACCATTACAACTGATGCGACAGGATAAAATCAATCGCAGAAAGAAAAGAGTCAAACAAATTTAAGGGATAAATCTCAATAGTAACTTCTGAATAACTGAAAATTGCAGACCTAAAATAAAGGAACTAATCTTGAATCCACAGGATATACATTTGTATTGAACCCACAGCACAGGGGAATTCAAACACAAGTTACAAGAGCAAAGCTTCAGGAGACCAAGAGTGTGTGTTTAGAAAGCAGATTCTAAAGCTGCTAAAAATGGTGAGACATTTTTTTTTCTATACTCTGCCTGGGCAGTGCTTCAGTGAATAAGGCCAGGAGCATCCACAACAGTCAGGTTGTTACTTGTTACCGTTTTCGTAGAAGAAAATAGTTGTGAATTTTCAGGAAGGGCATCCGGTGTAAAAACTTGTCACTATGTTTCTTTGTATGGATTTTGTACCATTTAATTGCAATAAAAGTCAAACGTGGTATATAATCCATGCCGCCAACACCAGATAGCTGGGATAAGGCGTATGATAATGATGACCCTTGGTCCAATATGAACAGCTACAACTGTTTGAAATATTGTCTCAAAAAAACATAACCAATCATATTCATAATCAAGTAGCACATTTTTCCAACTATTTGGGGTTGGCGACACGGATCTTACTCCTCCATTTAGGCCTGTTATGGGCTACCTCTTTTGTAAGAGATAGTGAAGTCAAATATTTTTTTATTAACTCCATCTAAGTTCTCTTAGGTCTCCCTCACACTCTTTTAGCATCGTTTACATATATCCGTTCTAATATTCTCACAGGGGGCATCTAATGGTCTTCTTTGCATATATGCCCATACCAACGCAACCTACATTCCCTCAGCTTCTCTCCTAAAGGAGCTACTCCTAGACTCTGATGAATATATTCATTTCTAATCCTATCTCTCCTAGTTATCCCACTCATCTACCTTAACATTATTATTTCAGCTACATTCATCTTATCTATATGGCTCCTCTTTGGTGCCCAGCACTCCGCTCCATAGAGTATTGCAGGCCTAATGGCTGTTCTATAGAACTTGCCTTTAAGCCTTTTTGAACACGCCTATCACACAACACTCCCGAGGCTGCCCTCCACTTTACCCACCCCGCATTTATCCTATACACCACATCACTATCAATATCCCTTTTTTATGGATAATAGATCCTAAGTAACAGAATTGATCACACCTTGGCACTATTTGCCCATCTATTTCAACTAAGGATCTACCTATAGTTCTACCTTCCTTAAAATTAAAATCCATAGCCCATATAGCAAGTTATTTTCCAAAAAACAAACATGAGATGATAAGATGCCAATGACTATTCACTTCTGGAATAAAGTTAGTCAATTACAGTAATTGTTGAAATTAGTCAAATAGATATTCCACTACACATTGATGATCTGTAGGCCAGCAAAAACCCCATAAAGGTAGGCCAAGAGTGTCTAAAGGAAAATTTTCAAAGTAAAAGCTTCTAAATCTAGTGACATGTCAGCTCTCTTTTCAAGCATGTAACTTTCAGCCTTTTTTTATTCTAAACAACAGCTGAATTTTAAAGGCGCCTCGGGAAGGCGGTTTAAAGGGGTGTAAAGGCCATTTCCCCTCAATGTATTCGGACGAGCCAGTTCAAAACATGTTATTTTCACAAAAAAAAAAGAAAAGAAAAGATGACAAGGCACCAGAAAAAAAAAATCTTATCCCTGCAAAGGCGCCTTTACACTTTTTTATCTCTTTTTCTTTAATACTTAAGAAGAAAGGTCCCTTTTCCTTTCTAAATGGAAAATGCTTTAAATGAAGGGAACGCACTTGTCCAAAATTTTGATGGGATAACTTTTGCTTTGGAGTTTCTCTTTCATACCTACTTAGGGGCCGTTTGGGGCGTAAAAAATCAGCACCATCCAGCTGAAAAAAATCCAGCTGGTTAGGAATTTTGGGATAATCGACTAACCAGCTGAAACACCTCATGGTCCTCAACTATCAGTCAGTCAAATCAGCAAGTCTAAAAGTCCTCTCAAGATATGATTAGTTAGAGTTGTGGGTTTTGTTGAGTTGTTAGATAGTTATGGCTAACTATCTAACACACTCAACAAACACCACAACCTCTCAACTCATCACTATTCCCTTGAAGAGAGACATTACCATAGACTTTGCTGATTTGCTCCTGACTTATGTAGTTGAGGGACATTGAGGTGTTTCAGCTGGTTAGTGATTACAAACCGCTGGATTTTTTTCAGATGGATGGTGCTGATTTTTTCACGCCCCAAACGGCCCCTTAATTGCACCTGGAAATGCCACAAGGCCTGAGCTGGCAAAAGCCAACTACTGTATCATATAGAAAGACCCATTTCAACTGCACTGCAATTCTGCTAAATATCCTAAACTCTAAGTTCCATTGTCTTTTTATGTTCCTGAACGAAACCCGACTTTAAATCCAATGCAGCCCATTTAAATTGGAACCTGACACGAATAAGTTTTTACAAAAAATCATTTTTTGTAAAATAAAAAAAAACCAAAAAACTATTGAATCAATGCAAGGATTGAAATTTTGATTTGGTCTAAATCCTGTTTGATTTTCGATCACCAAGAAAATTATAAAGGTTCCTTTTTAAAAATAGTACAAAGGTATTTTGTTATAACCTAAACCAGGGGGAAGGGGGGCAAGTTGGGGCTGCTAAATTGCCCATGACCTAGAATATTTTACTCTATTTGGCCTTGCCCATAGGGCATACACACTTATGTGTAGAGCAACAAGGAAGCCTCAAGTACATTTGTAGGATTATTGACCAAGAACATTCTACTCTATTTGAATTAACCGAGAATTTTCCACTCACAACAACTACTTCGAGACTTCTCCACATTTTATAACATCACAATTATTTCCACACTTATCAATAACTAGGATATTGTACTTACTAGGTGCTACTAGAATCTTTTAAAACGTCGGACTCATGATCCATAGGGCCATGGACGATTATGTGTCCTACATCAATGGGGCCCATTAATTGTGTGATTGTAATCCCACCCATGCAAATGCAAACAAGCATAACTTCTGCATGCATATATTACACACTAATGATAGATTCAATATGTGAGGTGCTGATACCATGTTAGTTAATCATACACATAAAAGCTTCAATTGTTGTGAAAAGGTCTTAACAACTGCCCACACTAACACTCCACATATTAAATATCATAATACTGCAATTTGATTTTGAAATGCACATTGTACTTCAAAAATCATGCAAACAATCCACCATTATTATTTTTTTGATAACCAGGGGTGTCCTAGTCCTTAGGACCCAACTAGAAGGGATTGGGCAACCAACATCTTAGAGCATCGTATCCTGCCGCCAATCCACTCAGTGCATATGTTCTGTGACACATCAGTTAAATCAACATATAAAACCTGTGGGTGGCCAACAAAGTGGTCTAACTCAGGACCTCTGTTCATGATACAAGCGCCCTGCCATCACATTAACACCATGTTGATTGAATTACAGTTTTTGATGACTATATTACAGTTAGCTGACTTCATTACGAAGCCTCGCACCATTAAATGGCTTTAAGACTTTCTATTTTTTATTTTGCATGGCTATAGACTTCATGATTTATTGGGAAACCGCTCTACTCCGTCACTTAAACTCATCTTTGGATTATCTTTTATACACTGACTCAACTTTTACAATCATACAACACAATTCTACTCCCGTCTTCTTAATAAAAACCCCCAGGTCAAATGAAGGGCTTTCAGCTTTTCTCAACTGATAAAACATAAGGTTCAATAGGTTATCACACACCAAAATTATGAAGTATTAGATAATAAATATAAAAACTTGAGCCAATAAGCAACAGGTTGGCGATGCACATGTAGGGCAACTTCGCTCTATATGGACATTTAAAAGCAATTGGGATACAAAAGAGGCATACTGCCTCCACTTAGAAGTTGGAACTGAATCTAGAATTTCAGCTTTGACATATGCTAGGAAATCATGGAACTTTAAGAGCTTAGGCTAATCGGAATAACCATAACAGCATCATAAATCAGTGCACAGGCTGTTCTGATGCACAAGACAATCATACAGTAGGTGACTTGAAAGACATTACAAACCAGATAATTGAAAGGACTAAGGATTGACTGACTATGCTGAGAGCATAAGCTTACAACATTTCACGAAACAATATTACATGTAAAGAAACAGCAAAAAGCAAGCAACAACAAACAGAAAACAACACAGTTCCGCTAGGGCTGCATCTCGGGTCGGGTAGACCCTACCCGAGAATTCTAAACCCGACCCGGACCCGAGATAAAACCCGAGATCCTAAACCCGACCCGAACCCGAGATCATGGAATTCCATATCTCCGATATATCGCCGATATATCGATATCGGGCCCCACCTGATAAAAAGAGACGACTAAATATAGTTTTTTTCGCCGATATATCGGCTTTGGGTCGATATATAACTATTTTATAATAAAAAAATATTTTTGAAAAAAAAAATCGGAAAAAAAAATTTTTTTAAAAAAAAGGGAAAAAAAGTAACTTTCCCACTTGTTTCCCATCCTAATATGCATATTTTAAATTCTATGCTTTGTTTAAATTAGTATAACTCATTTTAGAAGCTAGATTATAAAAATATATGGTAAAAACTAGTTTTTGACCACCGATATTTTTTTACAAATATCTCCGATATATCTCCAACTTAATTGAGGAGCCAACAATGATGTGGGGAAGCATGACTAAGTGTATTAAAAAAGTGGGAAAAGAAGTACTTGGTGAAGTGAGGAGGAGAGTGGACGTTAAGAAAGAAACTTGGTGGTGGTGTGAGGAAGTCCAAAGAGTCATGAAGGAAAAGAAGGGCTTTTTTAAGGAGTGGCAAAAGTGTAAAAATCAAGAGAATTGGGAGAGATATGTTAAGGGAAAGAGAGTGGCTAAAAAGATAGTGAGTGAAGCTAAATTTAAGGCGTTTGATGACTTATATAATAGGCTAGGGACGAAGGAGGGGGAGAGGGACGTTTATAAGTTAGCCAACTTAAGGGATAGGAGGAGTAGGGACTTAGAGCAAGTTAGGTGTATTAAAAGTGAAGATCAAAGGGTCTTAGTGAAAGATGAGGAAATTAGGGAGAGATGGCGTGAGTATTTTGAGCGTTTATTGAATGAGAATTATAGTAGTGGGATAGAGTTTGAGTCTAGTCTTGTTAAAGAGGTAACTTATTTTAAGAGATTCCCCATAGAGGAAGTAGGTGCTGCATTAAGGAAGATGAAGAAAGGCAAGGCTCTAGGGCCCGATGGAATTCCTATTGAAGTGTGGGCTTAACTTGGTTGACTAGTTTGTTCAACAAGATTTAGAAATCTAAGAGGATGCCAGAGGAGTGGAGGAGGAGTACCCTCATACCCTTATATAAAAATAAAGGGGATATCCAAAGTTGTACAAACTATAGAGGTATAAAAGTTATGGGGCATACTATGAAATTATGGGAGAGAGTTTTAGAAGGGCATTTGTAAAAAATTACTAAAGTATCAGAGAATCAATTTGGTTTCATGCCGGAGAGGTCAACAACGGAAGCTATATATTTACTACGGCAGATAGTTGAGAGGTACAGGGATAGAAAACAAAACCTTTATATGGCCTTCATAGATTTGGAAAAAGCCTACGATAGAGTGCCGAGAGAGCTTATTTGGAGTGTTTTGAAGAAGAAGGGTGTCATAAGAGGTTACATAGACATTATAAAGGATATGTATGAAGGGGTTGTGACTAGTGTGCGGACTATTGGGGGGGAAACGAAGGAGTTTCCGGTTACGGTAGGTCTTCATCAAGGGTCAACCTTAAGTCCGTATCTTTTCGCTTTAGTTATGGATGAGCTTACTAGTCATTTGCAAGATAATGTACCTTGGTGTATGCTTTTTGCAGTTGATGTAGTTTTAATTGATGAGAGTAAAGTAGGTTTAAATGCGAAATTAGAATTGTGGAGGGTTGCTCTAGAATCTAAGGGTTTTAAAATAAGTAGGACTAAGACAGAGTGCATGGAATTTAATTTTAAGGAAGGTAGAATTATAGATAGAGCCCGAGTTGAAATAGATGGGCAAGAAGTGCCAAGGTGTGATCAATTCCGTTACTTAGGATCCATTATCCATAAAGAAGGGGATATTGATAGTGATGTGGTGCATAGGATAAATGCGGGGTGGGTAAAGTGGAGGGCAGCCTCGGGAGTGTTGTGTGATAAGCGGGTTCCAAAAAGACTTAAAGGCAAGTTCTATAGGACGGCCATTAGGCCTGCAATACTCTATGGAGCGGAGTGCTGGGCACCAAAGAGGAGTCATATAGATAAGTTGAATGTAGCCGAAATGAGAATGTTAAGGTGGATGAGTGGGATAACTAGGAGAGATAGGATTAGAAATGAATATATTCGTGAGAGCCTAGGAGTAGCGCCTTTAGGGGAGAAACTGAGGGAATGTAGGTTGCGTTGTTATGGGCATATGCAAAGAAGACCTTTAGATGCCCCTGTGAGAAGATTAGAAGGGTTACAGGTAAACGATGCTAAAAGAAGGAGAGGGAGACCTAAGAGAACTTGGATGGAGTTAATAAGAAAGGATTTGACTTTACTATCTCTTACAAAAGAGGTAGCCCAAAACAGGCTGAAATGGAGGAGTAAGATCCGTGTCGCCGACCCCAAATAGTTGGGAAAAGGCGCTAATTGATTATGATTATTATGATCTCCGATATATCTCCGATATTTTGTCTCTTAAGCCGACCGATACGATACCGATATCCGATACGGAATTCCATGCCCGAGATAAAACCCACAATACCCGACCCTACCCGAGAACCTGAGATAAAACCCGAGATTTTAATAAAATAATTAATATAATTATAAAAATCTTTAATAAAATAATTTATATCATTATAATAATAATAATAAATTATATATATTAAAAAATAAGTGATTTAAATGGTATATCTCGGGTCGGGTCGGTTCTTGGGTATTTTAAAGCAAAACCCGATCCGAGTTTTAAAACCTTGGAACCGACTCTACCCGAGATAGGACCCGACCCAACCCGGGTCAATGTCGGTTCCATCCGGGTTGCGTTGGGTCCGGGTTTTTGGTGCAGCCCTAAGTTCCGCAGATTGTCCATTTATACAGAAAACTAGTGCAAAAAAGAAAAGATAGTTATTCAGAAAATATGAGTTCTTGAGTTTACCTTGTCCCAACAATCTCAAAAGAATTCACTGATTGCGATATTGGAAGACCTTCATCTCTAGAAACTTTTACCATTGAGCGTCTTACATGAATGGTTCTAGGGGGGAGCTACAATTTTTAAGAGTTAGGAAATTCTGAGCATGTTCAAGAATCTGAAATATCGAAATAAGCATATATCCGCAAGTATGCATACATATTTCAACAAATATTTAAATACATGTAATCTGCACAAATCAAAAGCCAATTTAGACGAAACAAGGCAAAGTGGTGAAATGTAGCTCACCCTTTTATCTACAAGGACAGTTCCCTTGACAGCATAGCCATTCTTGAACATCCGGAATTGAATTAATAGAGGCTACAACAAGGGAAATTACGAATTTGTTTACAAGTAACCACAAGATGAACTATGGACAAATAATGCATTATTAAAGTAAACGTACGATAAAATTCAGTAAAGAGAACACTAAATGAATACCGGTTGTCTAAATAGGTGATTCTGTACTATCTCCAAAGATTTTTCCTCAAGAGGTACGTTTTCCAGCTTTACCTAGGAAAGAAAGCCATACAAATAAGAAAGGAAACTAAGGCAGGTGAAGTAACAGAGACAATCTCAAGAACTAAGTGCACAAAATTCATGTGTGTAAGGCGTTTTTCCACATGGTCACCTTAACACCATCAGTTCGGAACCTCAATAACAGCTCTATTCCTCTACTTCAATATTGGAAAACTTGAAATTGAAAATTAACTTCAAAGACCTTCCTCACATTCTCAAAGTTATTTCTTTTTGGTAATTTTCATACCCTCCAAATTACAGCCTGACACTTCCCAGATTACACCAACTAAAGCCTGAGAGCATGACAATAAGCAATCCATTATACCAAATATCCTCAAAAGAGCATTGATATCAGTCAAAAGAAAAAAAAAGACTATGAGCATTGTTTTTTTGGGGGGGTGAATGGCAACCTCAAAGTTACAACTTATCATTTCGATGTCTATAATCATAATCATAATCAAGTAGCGCCTTTTCCCAACTATTTGGGGTCGGCGACACGGATCTTACTCTTCCATTCCAGCCTGCTTTGGGCTACCTCTTTTGTAAGAGATAGTAAAGACAAATCCTTTCTTATTAACTCCATCCAAGTTCTCTTAGGTCTCCCTCTCCCTCTTTTAGAATCGTTTACATGTATCCCTTCTAATCTTCTCACAGGGGCATCTAAAGGTCTTCTTTGCATATGCCCATACCAATGCAACCTACATTCCCTCAGCTTCTCCCCTAAAGGCGCTACTCCTAGGCTCTCACGAATATATTCATTTCTAATCCTATCTCTCCTAGTTATCCACTCATCCACCTTAACATTTTCATTTCAGCTACATTCAACTCATCTATATGACTCCTCTTTGGTGCCCAGCACTCCGCTCCATAGAGTATTGCAGGCCTAATGGCCGTCCTATAGAACTTGCCTTTAAGTCTTTTTGGAACCCGCCTATCACACAACACTCCCTCCACTTTACCTACCCCGCATTTATCCTATACACCACATCACTATCAATATCCCCTTCTTTATGGATAATGGATCATAAGTAATGGAATTGATCACACCTTTGCACTTTTTGCCCATCTATTTCAACTAGGGCTCTATCTATAGTTCTACCTTCTTTAAAATTAAATTCCATGCACTCTGTCTTAGTCCTACTTATTTTAAAACCTTTTGATTCTAGAGCATCCCTCCACAATTCTAATTTCGCATTTAAACTTACTTTACTCTCATCAATTAAAACTACATCATCTGCAAAAAACATACACCAAGGTACATTATCTTGCAACTGACTAGTAAGCTCATCCATAACTAAAAGCGAAAAGATATGGACTTAAGGCTTATCCTTGATGAAGACCTACTGTAACCGGAAACTCCTTAGTTTTCCCCCCCCCAATAGTCCGCACACTAGTCACAACCCCTTCATACATATCCTTTATTATATCTATGTAACCTCTTATGACACCCTTCTTCTTCAAAACACTCCAAATAAGCTCTCTCGGCACTCTATCGTAGGCTTTTTTCAAATCTATGAAGGCCATATAGAGGTTTTGTTTTCTATCCCTGTACCTCTCAACTCAACTACTGCCGTAGTAAAAATATAGCTTCCATTGTTGACCTCTATGGCATGAAACCAATTGATTCTTTGATACTTTAGTAATTTTTTGCAAATGCCCTTCTAATACTCTCTCCATAATTTCATAGTATGCCCCATAACTTTTATACCTCTATAGTTTGTACAACTTTGGATATCCCCTTGATTTTTATATAAGGGTATGAGGGTACTCCTCCTCCACTCCTCAGGCATCCTCTTAGACTTCCAAATCTTGTTGAACAAATTAGTCAACCAAGTTAAACCCACACCTCCTAGTGCCTTCCACACTTCAATAGGAATTCCTTCCGGCCCTAGAGCTTTGCCTTCTTCATCTTCCTTAACGCAGCACCTACTTCCTCTACGGAGAATCTCCTAAAATAAGTCATCTCTTTAACAAGACTAGACTCAAACTCTATCCCAATACTATAATTCTCATTCAATAAACGCTCAAAATACTCACGCCATCTCTCCCTAATTTCCACCCCTTTATGAGAACATCTAAAACAACTAAAACAACTAATCTATGTTGAAGTGTTATAGGTTCACCGGGTATAAACTTACAATCCTTACACTTAGTTCTGTCTTCGCTTCTAACTAAGAAAAAATCTATTTCGATGTCTATAACCTACAAGGAAAATAAAAGTCTACTCCACCCAAAATATCATCAAAGGAGCACAAATGTCATTATCATCATCATCATACGCCTTATCCCAACTATATGGGGTCGGCAGCATGGATTATATACCATGTTTGACTCATCGGAATCAAAATGGTACAAAATCCATACAAAGAAATATTGTGGCAAGTTTTTATGCCGGATGCCCTTCTAACGCAACCCTCTAAAGAGGGCAATGAATGCCGTATCAGATGTCGGTAAAATATCGGTCGACCAAAGAGACAAAATATCATAGATATTATGTACAAAAATATTGGTGGTCGAAAACTAGTTTTTACCATGTATTTTCACAATATAACTTCTAAAATGAGTGATACTAATTTAGACAGCATGGATTTCAAAATATGCATAAAAATACATGTATAAGTCAAAATATGTGTACGCATTTTAAACCCGTATCTTGCCATTTGGCACAGGATGGGAAACAACGAAAAGTTGTTTTTTCCTTTTTTTTTAATTTCAATTTTTTTAAAAAAAAATATCGATATATTGGTCCGAAACCGATATATTGACGATATATCAGCGATATTGTAAAAAATTGGGAAAAACGACATTACTCAATATCGTTTTATCGATGGGACCCGATATCGATATATCGGCAATATATCGCCGATACAACATTCCATGGAAGAGGGGATGATGAAGAGAAGAACGTCATCATATTCATCATACACCTTTCCACCTCTCCCCAGCCAAAAACTGAAAACAACATTTGATTTCTTTAAGAGAAAACAGAAAGAGCTATAAGTTCGTGATCCAAAACATGCAATCTCTTTATCATGATGTTGACATGAGAACATAATAGCAAAAAGAAACACCAATAAACATCATGTTATATGGGTGATGTTGTTAATATGAGCATTCTAAACCATCAGCCATTAGAAGTCATTAGGCTTATTCTTCAATATATATAAGTAATATATATAGAAACCAAGAGTACCTCAAGAGCCCCTTGACCCGGGCATTGACCCTTATAAATATTATTTGGGATGTTGTTAATATGAGCATTCTAAACCATCAGCCATTAGAAGTCATTAGGCTTATTCTTCAATATATATAGAAACCAAGAGTACCTCAAGAGCCCCTTGACCCTTATAAATATTATTTGGACATCTTATAGCTAAATCATCTGAAATATAGCCTGTTCCATCTGTATGTATCAAAGGTTCACCATCTGCATCCAAGATCACTTGTCCATCTCTATCCTGCAATTTTGTGATACATTAAATAGACACATATAGAAGATCATTAAAAGGACATAATATGAAAGGAAATATGAAAAACTATGTACCAGACAAGGTATGTCTTCAATGAATTCTACATTCACTGTTGCAAGATCGACATCTAGCTTCATTGTCTTAGAAAGAATAAGAGAAAACCTGCACCTCAAAACTAGGACACTGTAAGCAAGAAGTATAACAAAAATATTAAGAGATTAGAGTAGAAAATTAATCGACAAACCTAGACATGTATTTGGACATAGTCGTAACCCTGTGAATGTGCATAAACATTGAACGTGTTTCGCCGATTGGCTTGTTTATTATGGAATGATATGCATGGTTGGACTCATTGCAAACAAAATAACACTTCACTGGCGAAGAACTTGGGGATTTCTTCTTTTCTTCTTTTCCTCCATCTTTATAAACTGAGGATCAAAAGAAAAACATAGTGAGCATATATAACCCAATTACTAATTACAAATTAACCCCTATTTACCATAACCTTTTACACTACCTATTTTGTAACAAAAAAACTCTCCTCACTCTAAACCACAGCCTAACCCCTTCCTTTAGACCCCCTCCCTTTCTTCTTCTTCTTCCTCTTCGATTTATCCTCTCATCCTCCTCCTTTTCTTTTCTATTTTTCTGTTACAGACGGAAAAAAAGTTAAGAGGAGGAACTATCATCATAATCATAATCATAATCAATTAGCGCCTTTTTGGAACACGCCTATCACACAACACTCCCGAGGCTGCCCTCCACTTTACCCACCCCGCATTTATCCTATGCACCACATCACTATCAATATCCCCTTCTTTATGGATAATGGATCCTAAGTAACGGAATTGATCACACCTTGGCACTTCTTGCCCATCTATTTCAACTCGGGCTCTATCTATAATTCTACCTTCCTTAAAATTAAATTCCATGCACTCTGTCTTAGTCCTACTTATTTTAAAACCCTTAGATTCTAGAGCAACCCTCCACAATTCTAATTTCGCATTTAAACCTACTTTACTCTCATCAATTAAAACTACATCAACTGCAAAAAGCATACACCAAGGTACATTATCTTGCAAATGACTAGTAAGCTCATCCATAACTAAAGCGAAAAGATACGGACTTAAGGTTGACCCTTGATGAAGACCTACCGTAACCGGAAACTCCTTCGTTTCCCCCCCAATAGTCCGCACACTAGTCACAACCCCTTCATACATATCCTTTATGATGTCTATGTAACCTCTTATGACACCCTTCTTCTTCAAAACATTCCAAATAAGCTCTCTCGGCACTCTATCGTAGGCTTTTTCCAAATCTATGAAGGCCATATAAAGGTTATACGAGAAAAAAATTAAAAAAGAAAAAGAAGGGAGAGGGGGAGCGACAGTGGCATAGAAGGAAATGACAACGGTGGAGGATATATCAGACAAATCAGGGCGAAGGAGGGTGGGCAGAGGGAGAGTATAGATTTTTTTTTGTTTTTGATAATTTTGAAAACAGTCCAAACATTATGGCGGGTAGAAAGGTGGGTATGAAAAGACGTACTCAGAAATAAAGGCCAATACATAATCCAACATTAATTGGACATCCATGTTATATATACCGGCAACTATAAGTTTTAACTATGAAAGGATATAATGTCGTCAACACGTGAAAAAGATTCTACCCGCAGCATCCACCATGACGCTATACTCCGCCAATACCAAGGGAACATGTGGTGGGGGAATTTAGTTGGTTCTTATTCATTCCTAAGTTGATTCACTTTAGACTTAATTGGGAACCAATTTGGCTAGGCATGCAGCATATTAATAAATATAAACACCAAGGTGGAACATAATGACGAGAATTATTTTTCTCATTAGAAACAAAATTTCTGTGAAGCAAGACAAGCATCACAAAAAAATCTAATAGGCTTGACTAAGAAATGGACAATGGGTGCCGAAAATGCTAGCCTAATAACTAAATAATCCTTTTCAAAGACAGGATGACCAGCCGATCTTACTATTAATTGGTAAAGCAGAGTGCAATTTAAGCATTATCAATTTTGGATATGTCGAATTAGGTGTTGAGTGACTCAAAACAACTATCGATTTCAAACAAAAAAGAAAAGCACAATGCTAAGTGGAATTTGGACTTTACTACTGGCTTCTCTTGGAGCTATGCATACATGAGCATTGTTTCACTGCTGCCCTTGTGGTGCAAGCCATGCCTTAGCTGCCTTGCACCACGCCAGTCAAGCAGATGAATACCCATTTCCTAAAATTGCAAATGGAAATAGGGGTTTCTGAACTATAAGGTGGATGAAGAAGTATGACAATATATCAGGAGAGAGAAGTCAAGATTCAGGTCATCAATACTATCAAGAAAAAAGTGGCAATGGTTTCCAGAAACACATAAAATGTTGAAGAAGAGATATGCAAATGCACAAACAATATAGGACAACGTGACTAGATCTTTGCTAGGGATAAAAGCTTAAGTCGCAATTTAACCAATCATCAGCATTCGCATATCCACCCACTTGAAGTGATTCTTCATTCAATTCCACAAAAGAATTCACAAGTTATCAACCATCATAATCTGTAACATACATACCATAGTAGCATTATACATACTGCACGCTACTTCATGGTAAAAGAAGATGGAAAACAAATAAGATGAGAGAGGACGATAGACTGAGGAGTAATATCATGTCAACTCTCAGGTCTGACACAAGATTTTCAATCCCGGTGAGATCTCACAAGTTTTTGGTGACAGTTTGAGAAATTGACACACGAGAACTGTCTTGTGGGAGTCAATTTCCAAATGTCGGTGAGATCTCGGCATTTCTCAGCAAGATTTCAGTAAAAGTTGACTTTGTGTTAAATTTCCACACAACGGAGAATTTTTTATCAGTCTCACCAAATCTCAGTTCTGTCTAAAAAAACTCATTAGAATTTTTTGCTTCAACCAAGCATTTCACGTTATTATAGACTCCTAAGAAAGATATATAGAATTTATATCCTTTTCTTGGACCACGCTTTTACATATTGAATTGCAAATGTATAAGTAGAATATATTTAAGTGAGATCATTAGAATTCTGTGTGAATTATTTGTGTCAAAACCAGTACATAATACCTCTTGAGCTTTTATTAAAATAAAGTGTCTTTGATCTTTTATTAAAATCTATTGTCATGATGATCATGATATCAGAATCCCACGACATTTTTTTTTAGAAAATTAGTACATACTACCTGCCTACCTTTCCTAAACTTCCTATGAATTTCATATGCACTACCATTTTAACAGAGAATACAATCTTTGTGAAGTGAAGACATTGATCTATTTCTCATCTCTTATTTTCTGCTGACCGAAACTGAGATCAAGACCAAGATTGCAAACCTTGGTTCTGACACAACCTGCCCTTTATCTACAATATCTGCATTTCAAAAAACATTTCTATCCACTGAAAGTGATTAATAATCTGGGCTTAAATAAACTAGTTATTAATCTAGGTATGGATGCAGAATTGCAGACCATCCTTTAAAAATTATAAAAAATATAATTGTTTTCTTATTTCATTAACTTTTCACCCTCTTTATTAGAGATTTTGAACAGGAGACGCTGCTTCACTCATCACCTTTCCTAACATTGATTTCAAAGACTACCAATGTAAGAAAGAAAAGACTTGGTCCATAATAGGAACTATTAAACAGAGTTTTGTTTGATTTCACCCTAAATCATTTAAAAATTTGATTATATAACTAGTGTCAGGAACCATATAGAAAAGACTTTAGTAAGGAATTCAAGAAAGAAAAAAACAGAGTTTATGAAAGGAGCACACACCACTTACCAGCAAAGAGTATGTTTCCAGTGAATTAAGTATTTCAGGCTCAGCCAAATACACAGTAAACTATACGTGACACAAGTTGTAAACATTTGCCTAAGAACACTGCCATCATGGTTGGGTAATTTGTCCAAGTTGGAGATGTTAAATTTGTCAATGACCCGTATTGAAGAGCTTCCAATCACAATTGAGCAACTAATTGAGTTGAGGCATCTCAATCTACATTTTACTTGTATGAAAACATTGCCAGAAGAGCTAGGGAATTTGACTAAGTTAGAGATGCTAAATCTAGGGATCAACCATCTTATGAAGCTCCCAACCACAACAGGGAAACTGGTTGAGTTGAGATACCTCAATCTAAGTGAAACAAGTATTAAGATGTTGCCAGAAGAATTTTGGAAATTGAAGAACTTGGAACATCTATATTTTCTTGGCCGTGATACTATGAGATTCACTGCAGTTGAGCTTCGCAAATTGGCAAATTTGCAGAATATGAAGTATCTGGAAATCTGTGTCAATGAATTATCACGCCTTAGAAGATTATCTAACTGCCTAACAAAGCTATCTATCGAGAATTGCCACAGCACTTCTAGTTCAATGGAAGTGCTGCCACTTTTTGGGAATATGGAGAGATTGTCAGATCTGTGCAACATTTGTTGGTTTCAATGAAGAGAACATCCATCCCAATTAAGTGTACTTTCAACCTCCTTTCATTCTAAAAGTTTTTCAACTTATAGAATAATTTTATGAATACTGGGCCTCGTCATCAAAAACACAAAGATAACAATTGGACTCACAAATGCTCACTCATTATAGTATTTAATGCAAATGCAACACTTACCTCATCAAGCTCCCTTTTCAATGCATATTTGCAAACCAAACCCTCTTTTCAGGTACTCACATACTAAAAAGTAAAAACAGAGGTTAAACAGTGCATAAATATGAACAACAGGTGCCTAAAAACTCACCAAAAAATCGATAACGTCGCCAAGCAACTGAGATTCCTGAGTCAAGAAGACTATCATAAGAGGTGCTGGAAGCTGATTTGTTTCTATTACCCACTACCTCTGTGAATTTAACATCTAGAACGTTCTCATCTCCTAAAACCCTTTGGAGGTGGTTTCTTGTTTTCTGTAAAAATGGACCCTGATCAAGCAATCATTAGCTGTGTCAGGAAGATTTCTTAACAAAAACCATCACATGATAAAGTGACTTGCTTCCGACACAGGCAGGAAAACTGGCAGAGAAAGAGGCACACCAATTGCTTACCACAAGACAAAGATCACAACATCATTATCCTAAAATTTCCAGCAAGCATTACTAGATCTATGAAACCACATGTGGCAAGAACTGCTGATTTGAATCAGCCAGTACAATTTGGATAAACCTTCTTGATATAACAGCAACTATGATATGTTCCTAAAAAATGTTCAGTCTGTATTTACAAATACATTGGTTCGAACATGGATTGATTAAGCCAGAATATCCACCATCTGCATTGTTCACATGCAATATATATGCTTTGAATACAATGAAGAGCTTACAACAAAGGAAATTCTACTTTGGAAATGTCCTTTTTTGGTTTGGTTACTTAGAAATATCAATAACTGTAATAGGAGAATAATCATTCAAACTTTTCAGTAAAAAAATACAGTTGGATACAAAATTGTTAATTTGTGGAATAAATTTCAAAGTATGTCAAATGTTTTGAAAAGCTGAAATTGGAGAGGAACCAGACTACGAGTGAGTTTAAGATAGACCACAATCTCTTAAAGATACCATTTCAAAAAATCAACATAGACAAGAAGTTGTGCATCGTGAATATATCTAAAGAGATGCTCACATCACACCCCTATATATATCTAAATATTTCACACATTTGGTTCAAATAAAAATGAACAATTTAGTGCACCACAATGAATATCATAAAAATACTAGGGTACTAAAAGACAATTATACTTTTATACTTGATTCAGAAAAAATAAAAAAATTCAGCCACCCATATATTTATTCTTAAAATTGCCCTTCTTTGTCATTTCCTTTGAGAAAAATTATTTTCCACTAATGTATGCCAAATATGCTAGAATTCCCTGATAAAAAGAACCAAGTATGATATTATCAGGGTTTTCCAGCAAAAAAAGGCTTAAAATTGAAGTGACAGGCTATATGCCCAGCAAACCTTGAAAGCAACAGTCCCATCTTGGTCTACAAGACATCTGTATATATGAGCCTTTTGAATATCCCAATCATAATCCTGCAATTTTTCAGAGATGAACATGAATTAAACATTGTTTTAAACATTTCAATTTCGAAAAGGAAAAAGGTATTCTCAGAAACAAGTTTCTCAGGTTGATCTTTTAAAAGTGGACCTTGCAAATATGTTTCAAAAGAGGGACCAATGAGAAATGAAAGAGAATTATCAAAAATAGGGATCCATAAGTTTTGAGCGTATTTGGACATGACAGGTCCCCTTAGTCATGGAAATTCAATCTTACCTTCCAATCTACAGTCAGGATTGCACCTAGAGTTAAAGATCCCCTTTGGTGATGAGATGGATAAGAGTCTATGATATTTTGGGACATTCCATTATGTGGGTTGCATCCATTTAGGCACATCAAAGTTGAGCCATTGATTTGAGGTTGAAATTTTGATCAACCTTAATGATTGGGTCTCACTCATTGGAATGGTGATATGTCACTCACCCCCTCTGGTCCCGTACCCCCTTTTGGTAGTGACCCACAAAAAATAAACCCTAAAAAAGAAATCAACCTGAGAAACTCTCTTCAAGTTTGACATGAGAATACTGCCTCCTCTCTTTCAAAAAATAAATAAAAAAATGTGTCTTCTTTAATTGTTTAAGCAATCTTCCATTTTCATACACGCAAAGAGATATTGGATATAAGTTGGAACTCTTAGCCTCTTATTTCAAGAGAACACCAAGACAGCTCTGACTTGCATTACATTCTACCCTAATTGTTAAACCAGTTGGTCCTATACAATTTTTAGAATATCACTTCCTTGATTTATCATATCAAGCTGAGAGTGGGCACTGTGATAGCATATTATTTTGCCCTCTCTCCCGTCACAAGTTTAATGAGATTGCGGAGTTTGACATCTTTCATGATCTCTGAATATAGTACTCCCTCCATCCCCCTCTAATAGTCTACATTAAAAGCTACAAGTAACTAAAATTCAACTTGGTATTCAACCTTAGACTATTAAAGAGGAGGGGAGTATTTGTTTTTTTGGGTAATTAGGAGGGAAGCATTTGTTACAATGTCCTATCAAAATGACATCACCAATAACAGTTTTTACGAAGTAAATTATCTATTTCTTTATAAAATTTTCCTAGGTAATTAATGAGGAAGGTGGATTACAGCAAATAATTGTCCATAGAATAGTTGTAATATTTGTCACTAACCACTGAAACTACAAATGGCAGTTGATCAACCATAAAGAAGGTGCCTACGCATAAATATTCTATATCTAGGTGGTTTTCAGACCAGATTTAAAGGTCAAATTTTCATGCGCTTAGATTGAGGAGATCAGCAGATCAAAACAATGAATCATTGACAATTTAATTTGTCAACGGTAACAAGAAAGAATTTCCCTTCTTCAAGTGTTTGGGGTGATAGCAACATAGACCATTATTTTCAGAGTAAATTATCTTTCTTCAAAGATTTACGATTCTTTCTTTTGGTTCTTAATGTATGCATCTTCTTTTTGGTCAGCAGCAATACAGTAACCAGGATCCTGTCTCTTCTCTCTTCCATCTATTCTCCTTCTTGCAAGCTTACTTTCTGCAAGCCAAGCCAGTCTAGTTGAGCTGGTTGGATCTCTACCAGTTGAGAGAGGTCCTAGGGTGGAGTCCTACCGGCATTGAGCACATTTGTATGTGTGAGCCAGGGTGAGGATAGTAACCGAGCAAAAAAAGAATAAAGTAAAAAAATAACAAAAAAAAATATTGGTTACTCTTAATATAGCCCTTTGTGAAAGAGACTTGTGATCCCCACATGTACTCATCTTTCTTTCCTAGTTCCTTGTGGAAATACTTAAAACTAATAGGACGCAAATACTTTATATTATGCAAGTATGCAACTAATGGACCTATTCCAAACAGTCTGGAAATCACTATTTGGTTTGATTGCCCCAAATACTCTTGGCCGCTGATTGATATCATGGATTGCTGATTGTCACTTTCGGTGTCTTGCCCTCTAGTTAATATGAATCAAGGAAGCTTTCTGGTTTATCCTTGGCATTAATTCAACTCATATTTCATCACACTTTTCTGGATTACACAGAAACTCTGACTAGTTTTTGAGGATGCAACTACTGGCTCTGTCAGAAGTGCTACATAATCTAGCTTATCAAAGGAGACTTACATGGTCTGAAACATAGTAGGCGAATATCCTCAGTTGCTTTCTCAAAAGCTTATCTGGGAACCGCACTTTTTTTTTACTGCCAGAAATACCTACGAATACTTACTGTCAAACAACATGAATAACCTATGTCCAACGACGCTTTTATGATAATTTCCTGGTTTTTAAGCTGCAGTCTCAGAATGTCCAGCTTGAGAGGATGTTAACGATTTGTCATGTATAAATTATCCGAAAAGAGTTGTCCGGTTTAAGTTATCCAAAAAAAGAGCTGCCTTGCATAAACTGTCAAAATTCGCCTCTGCCAATGCAACCTTTAAAGAACGTTCAAGTGGTTAATTTACGCACATACAGAGAACTTTTCATGCAAAGTAACACTAAGATCAGGGAGCTTGACAGTTATATACCAAACAAAGATAAACATATTATTCATAGAGTAATAACAATATACTCTTACCTGCCTCCTATCGACTGGCTCAATATGCTTCCACCCTATCCCTTCCCAGACCTCTTTCTCGAATTGAATCATGGGCAAATTTTTAAGGCTTAGTATGTAATCCGGGGATATTTCATCTTCGAGTCTCTTCCTGAAAAAACGTACGTTTAAGCCAAAACCCAGTTAGACCCTCAGACATCCAACAAAGACAAACTTTTGTTCCTGAAACTGATCAACAAACGAAAAGTGCTACAAAAAATGAGACATTCAGGAAAACTGACCTCCCCAGGTAACTAAGTATTAAAAAGGCTTTCCTGAATTCTAACTCTGACAGTGCTTCAAGGTGAGCACTCATCATCTGCGGCATGTTCCCCTGCTCCCTCGCTGGACAGGTAACGCCTCCACCATTACTGTCCGACTGATTTTTCGCCAAATGCATGATAAAGGCGCTCAGGTTTCGGATGTTGGTGCTGGGTGAAATTTGATTCAACAAGCTCAGTGCAGAATCTTCTGTGAGTGAAGCCAGCACCTGCCTGGCTCCTTTGTCGACGGGAACCTGAGAGTGCCTAGACTGAATGCTCTCCAGGAGTTGCTCCACAGACCGAGGCAGAGGGACGAAGCTCATCGTGAAGAGTCGGGATTATCTCTCTGCTTTTGCTTGGCCGTCTGAGACCACCGAGCGGGTGTTTCTCCGAAGTGAGGACGAGTGGCAACTCAGCTGAAGAGTTGGAAAGTAGCTCGCGCTCTGGCAAGTAGAAGAGCTGTGCTTCGTCCATCGCTATAAGAGCGCCAACTTCAAAATCAAAAGCAGGGCGAATTTGCTTTCGGCCTTTTTGTGATCGATTGATTGGAAAATGGGTTGCTTTTGCCAGAAACAGTCTTTTTGCTTTACCTGGCCCCGAAGGTGTTGGCGCCAGGGACACTTTTAAGAATAGTTCGTTTAGCCTGGACCAATTTTCATTACAAGGAGAGGAAAAAAAACGGTTGCATAAAATGAGAAATTATAAATTTACTTGAGATTTTTGCTCTCCACTCCACTTATCCCTTGGTCCTGCTCGTAGGGTGAAATTATTTTTTGCCATTGATTAATTGATTAGAAAATGAGTTACTTTTGCCATAAACACTCTTTTTGCTTTGCTTAGCTCATAAGGATCGGAGCAGGGGGGTAATTTTAAAAACAGTTCGTATAGCCTGAAAAATTTTCATTACTAGCATCACATAATGACTTGCCATATCATTGGGGGAGAGGATGAAAGGGTTAAAATAAATGAGAAATTATAACTTTACGAAGGGTTCATAGTCCCATTCCAATTGCCCGTTGGTTGTGGTCATGTAATGTTGGTTAGGAAAATATTTTACTTTTAAAACAACCGCTTTGCTAGGCTTGACAAAACTTACCAAAAAATGAGGCATATTGCAAAACGAGCTGTTTCATAGGATAGGAGACGACAATAGAAAATTCAAAGATCTTGGTTATACTATCTCAAAAGAAAAAAAATCTTACATTGATAATGAAGATGGACACTTTGCTGTCAGTCTTTTTACAAAGACCGCCGATGCTTTAAGACGCTCCGCAACCTCCCTGGATGTGGAACGAGCTTACATAACGTTGACTAATCCGTTTAATAAAGCCTGTTTGTAGTTGAAAATGAGTTTTTGGAACAAAGTCAGTCATGTAATGATTGACCATATGTTTTTTCCAAATGCAGACATGGTTCATTGGACAGAGGAAATCCGGTAGCCAAGACCTACGAAGACCTTTTTTGGTTTGACTCAACATTGTTCTCCTATGTTCGTTAAGTTCATGGTCTTTTTTTATTAAATGAAAATTATATTGTAAATGCCCTAAAGGAAGAGACAAAAAAAATTGATAAAACTTTAAAAGGAAAAAAAATACAAAAAAAGATGATAAAACACCAAGAAAAAAAGTTTTGCTAATAACAAAGCTACTTGGCGCTGTGGGACGAGTGGAAACAAAGTTGAAGAGTTGGGAAGTAGCTCACGCTCTGGGAGTGGAGTTGTGTTTTGTTTATCACTCATAAGAGCACTAACTTCAAAATCAAAAGCAGCACTAATTTGCTTTTTACCTTTTTTGTGATTGATTGATTGCAAAATGGGTTGTTTTTGCCTGAAACACTCTTTTTACTTTGCTTAGCCCGAAGGTGTTTGGAGCCACGGGCAATTTTAAAAATAGTTAATCTAGCATAACTAATTTTTATTACCAACATCACATAATTGTTGGTGGATGGAATGGGTCTTCAAAACCACTCCAAACACCCTCCCAAGATCTCCACAAGTCAATCAATCACCACCCACATATGTAGTAATAAATTGAAAAGTGAAATAGGTTGGAGATGAAGGAACAAATCACAAAGAGCACATAAAAAACATCAAACCACAAAGAGAAACACAATAGATTAGTGGTTCACCAATTTGGCTACACCACAAGGAAGAGCAAGCTTTCACTATGAAGTCTCCAAAGCACTTACAAGAATTCGACACTCAAACCTCTTCAACCTTGCTTCACCTTCATCCAAGAAAGCTCTCACCTTTCTCCATTTGGCTCCCACTCTCTTCTTCTCCCCTTTTGGTTTTTGTTCCTCCTCTACCTTGGAGAGAAAGAAGAGATAATACATATTGGTCTAAGGTTTCAAACTTATTCCCTAGAATTACAAGTTTACCCTTACTCTAGACCCAACCCAAAGGAAAACATTTCTTAGAGTTTTGAACCAAACCCAATAATAATCACCTCCGGAGACGGAGAGGAAGAAAGGGTTGAATAAAAAAAGAAATTATAAGTTTACATAAGATTCCTAGGTCCCCACTCCTCTTGTCCCTTGGTCCTGGTTGAAATTATTTTTTGCCATTTTTTTATTAATTGATTGGAAAATGGGTTACTCTTGCTATAAACACTCCTTTTGCTTTGCTTAGCCCAGAAGGTGATCGGAGCCGGGGGCAATTTAAAATACAGTTCACCTATCCTGGCTAATTTTCATTACCAACATCACATAATAACTTACCACATCATCAGAGGAGAGGAAGAAAGGGTTGAATGAATTGAGAAATTACTACTTTACCTAAGATTCCTGGGTCCCACTACACTTGGCCGTTGGTTGCGATCACATAATATTGGTTAGGAAAACATTTTATATTTAAAAAAAAACCGTTTTGCTAGCTATTAAAGGCTTGACAAGACTTACAAAGAAGATGAGGCATATAACAAAATGAGCTCTTTCATAGGAAAGGTGTAACACCCAAAAATTCTGTAAGTTTATCAAAACTGCTATTTTAGGAAATTGTTCTAAAATAGAAAAGTTTTGTTGCCTGTCTTGAAATATTTTAATCTGGTGTGTTGAATTGGTTTTGTGATGCATATAGAAGAGTGGAATTGATAAATCATATTAGGTTGTACACCATGGCGCGAGGACTAGCCCTGGCGCTGGGCTCAACCTGGCGTTGAGGCTGGCCTGGCCCCAGGGGCTGAGTGCACCTGATGCCAGGAGTGGGGACCAGGCGCCAGGGTATGAAACCAGTGTGTGGAGACTCATTTGAATATTTTGAGTTATTAAATTAAATTAGGGATGTGGTACAAGAGTTGTGCAGTGCTATACGGCACACTTCAATCGCGGGACATCAGAGCCGTCCATCTGTGTGCCACGCACCAGGCGCAGGAACACCTGAGGGCTAGACCCACGTGGACACAGCGCCCTGGGCACTGTGCACGTGGTTGGCATGTGAATATTTGGTTAGGGGAGAGAGAATCAAGGAGAAGATGGAATTTCAAATTCTTTCCAAATCCGATTTTAAAAGGAATAAATATCTAGCTCAAAATTCCGATTTGTGTAGAACCGATTAACGTGCAAAGAGTATCAGTTCGACCAAGAGGTAGGATGCTCTTTTCCCCACAAAAATTCATATCTTGATTACATCTTGTGATTGTATATGCTTCGTGATTGAGTTATGTTCATGTGAAAGTTATGTGCATAAATTTTAGATCATATTCCATGATTATATTGATACATGTTTGAGATATTTCACGTGATCCTGTGTCTACTTCGATCCATCATCCGATCTAGCACTTAGATGACATCCCTGATTTGATTAATATATAAAGTTGTGATCTTTCTCAATCTTTTGAGGCTTTTATGACCTGTCCAATTGGATTATTCACTTCTTTTGTTCGTTATACATCGATATTGGGATAAGTCCGTTTAATCTCATTTCATCCACCATAATTCCTGATTATTCCATGAAATTGATATTGATTTGTTGGTGTTTCTATATAATCACGACCCTGATGTAGTAAGCCAAGATTTTGGAGTCATGTCTCAGTTGATTAAAGTAATTTTGTGTCCATTATTAATTGGCCATTTCAGTTTACGAGTCATTGGTAGCACTTGGGACATTAATATCACGAGAAGTGTAAAACTCTTCATCTAATGAAGTAATCTGATAATTCCAGAACCTTCTTGGTTCTGTAAAGAACTTAAGTAACGTGTAAACAACACTGATAAGTGTAATTAATTAGTTGATTAGACTGGATTTAACAATTAAGCAAAGTATATGATGATATTTGCTCTCGGCTAGGGCTGTTCCTGCACTGACGAGCAGTGATCAGAAAATCATAAATAAATATAGAAAACTCAGAAAATTATGATTCTGGTTGCGTTAGAAACTAGATACTTAAGGCTATATGGGATAAAAATTTTAGTAAAGAACTTAGGCTGAGTAGACATTGGAAGTCGATAGAAGTTGGCTGTTATGCACTGGGCAGATTACTATATTACGTATTAAGACCCTAATTCGGATTACTACTATATATTATAAGTATTAAGACCCTAATTTGAAATTACTTGTCCCATGTGTCCGAGTTCTTGAATGGCCCTTTGTCCAAGAAATTCTTAATCACATAATTCAACACCTTGTACACCATGGTTGACCTGTTTCTGATAAGGAGAACCTTATATGCTGATTCATAGGGATTGTCATATTTAGGGCTAGGTACGGTGATGCGATTCAGTGTTCCGATTCTTGATGAGTCATGATTTGAGTCATCCAATGTTGATCATTCTAAAAGTTTTGAGTACTCCGATGTGAGTCCATTTTGATGACCTTGACAAGGTTATTGTCTTACTCCTTTGAGAGTTTCTTGATGATTATTGTCTGAGTCTCTTTTTTAGAGAACCCTTGTTAATTATAGACAGATTCAGTTTTATGTAAACTGGTTATCCACTGAGAGTTTGATGAATGCTCTTAGATTGGAATCATAGTATGCTCATGAGCCATTGTTAGATCCTTTGTGATCTCAGATTATATATGAACCTCTGTAGTTCAGCCGATGACGGCAACGCGTGCGCTTTAGACTGTATGATATTACGGAAGGTCTACAGTCTCAGCCCATTGTGCCCGTAAGCACCGATGGGGCCAGCATCCCTAGACGTATGGCCGGGTTCCTCTGTAGAACCTCTAGGATGATCTGGTAATTGATGTCCATAGGGGAAGTGGACTGAACAAAGAGCAAAAATTGTTATCTCCAACACTCTGTATGTTTGGAGTTGGTATTCATTATTATTTACTCCCGACGCTCTGTACGTTTGGGATCTGAGTTAATGTTTATTTATTCTTGACCATTGATGATCTTTGATGATGATTATTATCCAGGTAAGTGAACTCTGTATTTTCTCAACCTGATCTTTCTAAACGTGTCTTTATACCATGTTGTCAGCATTTCCTTTATTATTATTCTATTGTGGGTTTTCTTGGCTCCTACTGGGTATTTCTTTCAAAATACTCATGCATCTCTCGATGCAGGAATTAAAGTGGAAAGGAACTAACAAGGTACGTGTGAAGGAGCTCGATGGTGGAAAGTTAATAGAAGTGGATTTATTTCATGTTTTTATTTTCTGTTCATAGAGAACTAATCAGCCTGCGTGCTGAATTGCATTTATGTTTGATGAATTGTGATAATTGAATTATTGTAATAGCATAGTTTATTTTTATTATTTAAGATTCTTGTATAATGGAAATTAGTTAAGCATTATGGAATGAGAAAGTTACGTGATCGAGTATTCGGCCGCGTCCCGGGTTTCAGCCTCATGACCTTAAATAAGTTAGTGCTTCTGCGTATTATTCGAAGTTTTGAAATTCGGGGCGTGACAAAAGGAGACGACAAAGGAAAATTCAAAGATTTGGGATTGATACTATGGAGCTGTTTGGGAGGCCATTTGATGTTTGTATGAAAAGAAAAATTTTTATTTTTATTTGATGATTGAAGCATGAGTTTTGGGGATTTAAAAGGGAGACATGAATGATGGAAGGGTAATTATGGTCATTCGTCACAATATTCCCATTTAAAAACCCATTTGACAAGCTGGAGAATGAAAATGACCATAATAATCATTCACCTACTAAAGGTAAATGAAAATATAAATAGCCTCTCAAACACTTTTTAGTGGAAAATGGTAGGAAATGATGGGAAATGGCCTCCCAAACTGTCCCTATCTCAAAAAAAAAAAAAGGGGAATTATATAATAAATCATAAAAAAATTTCAAAATTAAGCACTGTAGCAAATAAAAAAAAACTAAACCGAAAGGCGACCGACGCCTCCCGGGTTAAAAGAGAAAAGTGTCGGTTGAACCGACACCTTAAGGAGAGTCGCCGGTTGAACTGACGCCTTTCGGTACCTTCATCATTTTCGTCCCATTTTAAATGGGTTATCACTCAACAATGCATATCTCTCTCATTTCTAATCTATTTTTGTTTTTTTTTCATTCTTCCTTATTTATAGTGCTATTTCTAGTCATTATGATATCACAAAGATGTTGAGCCATCACATACCATTTATTGTAGTTTTTATAGTATTTTTTTAATAAATAGTATGTGATGGATCAACATCTTTATGATATCATGATGACTAAAAAGAGCACTAAAAATAAAGAAAAATAAAAAAATGGGCAAAAATTGATAAAAAATGAGAGAGATATGTATCATTGGAGTTATCAACCCTTTAAAATGGGACAGATTTATTTTAGTAGGACAAATTTCAACGATGCATATCTCTCTCATTTCTAATCCGTTTTTGCCAAAAAAAAATTTCATTCTTCCTTATTTTTAGTGCTCTTTCTAGTCATCATGATATCACAAAGATGTTGATCCATCGCATGCTATTTATCAAAAAAATACTATAAAAACTATGATAAATTGTATATAATGGCTCAACATCTTTATGATATCATAATGACTAGAAATAACACTAAAAATAAGGAAGAATGAAAAAAAAATGAATGAAAACGGATTAGAAATGGGAGAGATATGCATCGTTGAAGTAGCGGCCCATTTAAAATGGGACGAAAATGATGAAGGCATCGAAGGCGTCGGTTGAACCCAAGAGGTGTCGGTTGAATCGACGCCTTTCAGTTTAGTTTTAAAAAAAAAAACCATGCAAGTGCCCGCGCCACGCGGGCGCCTGCGTGGCTTGTCAGAACACCATTTCGAAAAATATTTGCTACTTGCTTCAATTTTGAATTTTTTTTTTATGATTTATTATATAATTTCCCCAAAAAAAATATATTACATTGATAAGGACGATGGAGTCCATCCGATGGACACTTGCCGTCAGCTGTTTTACAAAGACCTGATGCTATAAGATGCTCCACGAGCTCCTTGACGTGGCACGAGCATACATAACGTGGACTAACCCATCTAGCTTGTTTGTAGTTGGAAATGAGTTTTGGTCCTGATGGAGCAAAGTCAGCCATGTAATGATAGACCCGATGTTTTCCAAATGTAGACATGGTTCATTGGACAGAGGAAATATGGTACCCAAGACCTATGAAGACCTTTATTGGTTTGAGTCGTTTGACTCAATATTGTTCTCATATGTTCATTAAGTTCCTAGTCTTCTTCATTTGTCTCTCGTATGATGCTTTTCCCTTTTGAAGTTATTCATTGATTCAAGCTTGTCATAAGAAGAACAGAGACAAATATCTCTCATTAACCAAAAAAATGTTGATCTTTTTTATTTCGTAACAAAAATAAAATGTATATAAATATACTATTTTTATATCTCGCATTTGGATCATTGTAACATAATTATGGTGACTTTTTAAAAAAAATCATGGGAGAAGAAGCGTGTTAATGAGGGATATTCTTTTTTTTTTTTCTTTTTTACAAGTTAAATTCAGCAATGACCTTTTTTTAAAAAAAAATAAAAGATCAGAGGTGGACATTTCTTATATGAGAGTATAAATGAAAATCTGCGCTAGAAGCCTGGAATGCATTCAAAGGTGACAAAATCAGGCCTAGGTGGCTTACAATGCACGATTTACCATCTACTCCAGCGGGAAAAAAAGCATCAAGATTTTGAAATGATCCGCTAGTGGAATAGACATGTTAATAACTAAAATTAAATACAATTACAGAAATTTTTGCTCAATGCCGATATAGATTGTTTAATGCCACTGCTTTGCTGCGGGTTTAGTTGAAGACCCTGACAATGGCTTCCTTACTGGTTTTCTTAAACCTGTGGCATAAAAAATGAAAACTGAAATAATTAAACAAGAGGAAAGCAAACAAAAACATAAATCATATTGCTCTTAGTTTTGCACATGTCGGGTAGTTTTTATAGTCTTCTTCACGGTGTATTTCAAACGGGATTAAGGTACAAGCCTCAAATTTAACAAGACAAATGTGAAATGATTGCCTAGGAAAGGACCCCATATGAAGGCATGCGAGGGCAAAAAATTCCACAACTAAAATGTCACTGTCACTACACGGAATTTATACTCCCTTCTCCTGCTTCAAGTGTCCTATCTTAACTCACTCACAGTCTTTAATCTCACAGTACTTAGGTTTACTATAAGTACCATATAAATCTTCTAAAGACCATATTCAATATTTGTCACTTGAGACATCATGAGAAGACCAGTTATACTTTTGATACCAAGAAATCTACAGGAGCAATTTTCCTAAGAGATTGATTCAGGTAACTAAGTGGCCTAACCCTGTATATTGCATTGACTTAAAAAATACAAGAAATTAACAGGAAAAAGGATTACATACTTGTCGACACCTTCAAAGGGCCCTTTGTTGACACCCTCAACGGATCCTTAAATGTCAATCGACTTGATGCAGTTTTCCTAGCCTCATGTTGTGCTTGAGAACACGAAGATAAAGTTTTTCTCCTGAATAATATAAATGAATTGTAAAACAGTTATTTCACGTTAATAATTCTAATTCCTCTTGACCAATTCATAAATAAGCATAATAGACTCCTTTATGTCACATAATTGACTATTTTTCACATTCTACAATAAAGTAATGAATTTAAGAAAACAAATCATACTCCAAATGGCAACTTTTAGCTGGTAGCACAAAGATGACTCATTAATTACGAGAGCCACTAGCTAAGAATCACCAAGAAACCCACAAATCAAATTTGAAAACTATCTAATGATGACGAGTGTAGAACCATCCGATTGTAACACTCTGATGAAGAGTGTAAGACTTAAACATACATGGGTCAAGCAGTGACGGTTTTATTTGCTGAAAGTTGAACCATGTACTAATGCCCATTGTGTCATCAAAACTGTTATTGATGAAAAGCATCACTAGAAGAACTTATAATATTCCTCATATTCTATCAGCTATAAAAGTTTCTATTTCTAGTGAAATCACTAATATAAGAAGAAATAACATTTATTTCTGGTAAGCATCACTAATATATTAAGACTAGAAGTAATTCAAAAGTCGGCCAAAGCAACTCACTGGTCAGTGTGTTGTTCACTTCTGTTACCATTGGGAGTAAAGTCAACAACACTACAAACTGAATCTGTCTCTGCTCCCACGGAAATGCTGCCATCAGATATATCACTCAATCGCCCTGCCGACTCTGCATCGTCATGACCCAAAAGATCAATATCAGCAGCGACATTTGGACTTGAGTCTCCCTTAATAAGGTGTGACTGTCCCAAAATTTCCTTTTCGGGTTTAATGTCATCAATTGACTGCTGAGAGCTGCCTTCAGAATGCTTATCATCATACTCGGAACCACCATCCATATCTCTTGCTCTTGATACTCTTCCGGTGGGATTAGATGTACCAACAGAGGGCAAGCTGGGAGAGGAGGATGCATGCCTCATCGATTCTTTTCCGTATCTGCTGGGAAGTATATTTGGAGATGCAGTTCTCACATCTTTAAAGAGTAGTAATTGCTCAATCTCGTTGTCTTTCTTTGCAATGATGTCTTTAAGAGTAGACACCTGCAGCCGTTAACTTCCAATACTGAGAGATAATGAATGTAGCAGAAAAGGGTACAACTTTCAATATGTGTTGCACAGTTTGGTTACTTTTACAAATCATAACTGCACTTTTGCAAAAAATCCATGCAGTGAAGATGTTATATATTCAAGGCATTAAAATGTCATGCAAAAGTTGCATTTCAATTTTTAAACCCAGCTTCCAAAAAAGCTTTCTTAGTAAAGATTAGAATTATGCTCTGTTTAGTTTGTAATGTCAAATGTCAAGAAAATCACTACAAGAATAAATCTCCATAAAGAAAGATATAAGATGACTATGGTATGATTATTAATAAAAGATCACAAAAGACATTAATGGATACATCTGTTTCAGATAATACATCCTAAATAACATATTCTACTGATGCTTCCCTAGAGATGCATTTCTCTTCAGGGCGATGTTTCATACTTTTAATCTCATTACTGTAATTATCTTAAAATATCTCTAAACACAGAAAAGCAATAAAGATTAATGTTTACCTGTTCCATCAACTCCCGGACATCTTTTCCCTCTTTATTGCTTCTAGCAGCACCAAGCTCAACACCAGAGACCCTTTCAGCAAACTTTAAGGTACTTATGGTCTCAGAGTATGATTCTACATCTGGGTTGAGCTGTACTAACATGAGTGTCTTTGCTTGGCCACCTGTAGCACAAAACAGAAAGAATCTAACCTCTAATTGACAAACAAACCCTATTTTTAATTAGAAATCAAGCTAGTTTAAGCCTCTTCTCTATTAAATAGTAATATATTGACGAGATACCTAAAGAACTTTGAAGAACTTGAGTAAGCTTGCTATTTCTATATGGCACATGGGCGTTCTTTTGTGATAGAGCAAAAATAACATCTCCAAGTGCGGATAATGACTTGTTGATGTACTGTGCTTCCTTTAGCCTATCTCCAGTTGCTTCAGACCGATGTACTCTTTCACTTCCAGCTAGGTCAACTAAATTAAGTGAACCACGCAATGCAGCACCAGTCTCCAAATCCGTACCCCGAACATGGACAGTGAGAATACTGAAAATAATTTTCAATTAAGAACCATACAATATCGTATATTATAGACCACTAATACTTTTCAATTAAATAGAACATAGTACCTATGAGATCGGCTACTTCTCAAATTAAGGGCCGTGGCACCAACAGCTCTGTTCATTTGCCCAATTCGCATGAGTTCTAAAACATCTTCAGTTGAATTTACTGGATACATGTTGGCTTCAGGCACAGCGAGCCCATTAGGTTGGGACGTACTCCAAATCCCAAGTGTGTGCAAGTTAAAGGGAACATGGATTCAAAAGGTGTACATCAACATAAACCAGAACGAAACAGAACAGATCAATATGAAACCCGGAAAATGTCTAATATCATTAATAAGTGTGATGCATGCAAACGAATTAAACAACCTAAGGAGACCACAATGTAACGTATTTAAGATCATTACTTCTATCAATACACATAATAAAGGATATCTCCTTTGTGCACCACCATCTAAAAGTAGATCACGAACTTGTTCATTATATATTTCGACCATTTGAACTGCAACTTCATAAATATAAGTGCTTCTCCTACTTCTAGATATACTGAAAAGGTCATTAAGGGCTCGATAGTTCACTCCCCAAGCTTCCTCTGACGCCCCTTCAGGCCCACTCTATTAACAATACAAGTTTATATGTTTGTCATAATTCAATGAAATAATATAGCAATAAAACACTCAAATTCTTGAAAGAAAGTATACCATTGTGTATGTCTTCCCCGAACCGGTTTGCCCATATGCAAATATACACACATTATAACCATCAAGTACAGATCTTATCAGTGGTCGTGTGTCTGAGAATACCTCTCCTGCCAACAACAAAAAACAAACAGAAATAAAGAAGTTAAATAAAATTAAACAATAGCACAAGAAAAATTAGTAAAAGAGATCCTACAATTATATAATATAGAAACTAAAACAGGAGTTGTTAAAACCTTGAGAAGTTCTTGGACCGAAGACCTTATCAAATTTAAACATTCGATGCCCTTCTTTTCCTTTTTTTGAAGGATTAGTAATAAGCAGCTCCCCTTCCTCACTAATATACTCAATAGTTGTATTTTTCTCGTTTTGACCAGGAAGAAAGGGCCTTATTCGACAATATACTCGAATATTCCCTACCAAAAGCCACATTCAAAATTAGCACATAGGCAAAGTGAAAATTTAATTCTATTGCAAAAAAAAAATCAACACATTATTATGATATACCTCTTAAATCTTGAACCTCATTGTAAAGTTTCCTATTTTCAGCAAGAACTACATGATAATTTTGAGCTGCTTCTGCTAATTCTTTAAGATTCTTTCCTACAATAGTAAAGAACAGTTAAAAATAATAGCAAAAGTATGCACACATAGTATTTATATAACAATTGATTCATATGTCTAAGCTTTCAAATTAACTTCCATACCAAACTCATCAAATTCATGCTGCCAAGTTGTTTTAGCAACCAAAATTTCCTTTGTGATAGACTCAGAAACCATCCTTAGTTCCTAATTAGTCATATATTGTCAAATTGTCAGTTCATTAGTAGTATCTAAAGTCAAAATAGGAATATGACAACACGTACCTTCAGGGTATGGGACTGAAGATCAACAAGCTTCTTATAGCTATGTTCTTTCTTATTCCAGCACTCAGCCATTGATTCGGAACTTGCCTCCAGCTCTTTGATCTTCTTTGTTGACACTGTTAAAAGTTTCTCAACTGCCCTTACCCTCTCCTCCATTTTTTTCCTAGTTTCTATAGCTTCTCCTTCTATTTTTTGAGAATGCTCTGCATACAACATTTTAGTTGCCTCTAATTCTTTCTTCAGTTCTAATATTATTAGATCACTATTTTCCTTCTCTTTTGTTAACTTGACTAAATTCTCTTCTTCAAGTTTCTTTGATTCTTCTACCTTGATTTTCTCAATCTAGCATATAAATTGAAAGCAAACCAATCATGTACCATAATACTTGTGTGAATAGAAAAAGTAATAATGTTTACAAAAAATTTGACTGACCATATAAATACTAATTAAGATGAAACTAAGAAGATCAGATTGGAAATAAAATGAGAGAAAACTATACTTCAGTTGTTTACAAAAGAGAACGTTAACAACCTGCAAGTGCATAGGAGAAGTTCTATAACATAACCTCTACTAGAAAAACTTCATCAATTAATTGGAGACTGAGAGCACCAAATTATGCACTATCAGCAGAATTATATATATACTATCTATGATCTATCTTTCTATAACAGCAGAATTAGTCACATTAAATTATAAAGGAACTGATTTCATACACTAAACGCCTCCAGTCCTATCAGAAAATATCTACTTATACAGATAAGTAAGAGTTGACCCAATACGAAAGGTAATAAATAAAAAAAATGAATTTAATAACAAATAATTCTCATGTTTGACTACCTTTATCTGCTGAAGCTGGTTCATTAAAATCTGCCACACAGAAAGAAAAAAAAACCTAAATCAATAGAGAACTTCATCATTGCAATACCCATTTTCTTCAACATATTTCTTTGAATACCTGTGCTTCCTCACTTGTCCCATTTGTCAGAGTTTCAAGTAATCTAATCCTTGACTGATACCTCTCATCGCGTGTCTTTATGAGATTATTTTGCTGCAAAAATTAAACAATATTAAAAATACCAGAAATTGGAATTTTATAATTGAATGTGACTGCCATTTGGATGTTACATTTCGAATATGGTCTGCTTGAGTTGAGATCCGCCGCTCAATCTCCTGAACTACTTTCCTTAATAAGCAAGCAACTCGCTGTAGGAAAACAAAACGACATACGAGAAAATACTACATCAATCATGTTGATCAAAACATAATTCAATAAAAAGAATCTACTAAGTACCATGAAGACATACATAAGGAATTTCCCCATTTTTCTTGTCCATGCTTTCATCAAGAATCCCGTTAATAACACTTAAAAGGGACTGTGTTGGGGCAATCTACAACGAAGAAGTGTTCAAAATATTAGACGTTACAATGTATAAAGATAAATGCAATATGAAGGCATTGACATTTACGTCTAAAGTGGCAGATTTGAGCATTTCTGAAATCTTAGCGGCAGGAAGATCTGAATAACGCCCTTGTTTTAATTGGAACATCTCATGGAATTTATGTCCAGCATGATGTAAGGATGTAGTAGAAGAATCTGCAGACAACATAACAAATAAGAAAATAATTTATATCCTACTATACATGTATATGATGCACAAGGGCATATTGTTTAAATTGCTTAAAAGAATAAAAGACAACACTGGTCTATTAATCTTCTTCACTATTTATCAATTTCATGTTTCGAAATGTACTTCCTCTATCTACTTGACAACCTAGGCCCAGCCTTACTTCTCATTGTGAAATCTTATATATACATACATAAAGAAAATCATGAAAACATATATGCCCATCATTCTCATACATTCTCCTCAAGGATACAGTGGCGTTATTACTAAGACTTGTGATAAAAACATAGAAACATAATTCAAAAAAAGAAATTGTGGCAGCAAACACAACAAAATGTGGCATTCGTCACTTTTCTAATTTACTCACCTCAAGTTTCCTACTACACCAATAACAGTGATCTGAATAAAGTTCTAATAGAGATGTTAAAAACATTAATTTCTTAAACTGTAAAATAAGCGTTGACAAAGAAGTCGAAGAGTGTTTCAGCAAGGAAAACTAGATGATCACCTGAACTTATAGAATTTCGAGCAAATCGCGGAGAATTTGTTTCCAACTGATTCCTCCATTCATTTACTCTGGGAGAGACGGGTGCGCTTCTGGGAGATGAAATACCATCCCTTGGAGATGCAGGACAGGAAACAGAAAAATAGCTTTGATAACCATTGACGCCCTGTAAAAGTGCAGCGTCAGGTGCATTAAACCCGCTCGACTCCACATTTTCTGCCATTCGATCAAAATTCGGTGATTGTGACTCCATTACATTGCTCGTGAATCAGAAAATTCCGCGCAAAGCCATCAACTTTCAACGTCACAAATCGCAGTCATTGCATGGAAACCCCCAAATGAGGCAAATACCTCAACAATCAGGTGCAGAGACTTCAAAATCAACAAACAACGATGCTCTTTACTTTTCCAGAACTGCTATCTGGATCCAATGAAAAAAAAACACAATGCACTTAAATGTAGCACAAATTACAATATAAAAAGACAAATTCAATCAACGATAAAGCCCAAATGAGGCAAGGCAACCGAAAATACTTAATCTTTGTCATTTTTTTTTCCAAAAAATAGCCATAGACCATGTGATTGAGTGACCTGTTTACCTGGATCAGGCGCAAGGAACCACGGCAAAATTTCAAATTTCTTTCCTTTGTGCAGCTGTAAGTCAATGAGGAGAAAAAAATGCAGTTTGAAATTTGAAATGCAGGAACAAGGAAGGGAGGTCAGTGAGATGGATTAGTGGAGAGATCGGGAGAAATGAGAAGAGATTGGAAGAACCCTAGAGGGGAAAAAACAGGAAAAATGAAGGAGAAAAAAATGGTGGAGAAGATCGAGGAAATGTTGGGCTTGCGAGCCCCGCAACTTGGGGGTCGGGGTGGAGGAAAGGGGATTTGGGGAAATTTTGAACGGAGAGAGTGCAAGTGCCACCAGGTACCGGGAGCCGTGCGGTGCTTTTGAGTGATGGATGGGGGTTTGGAATGGCCCAGGAGGAGGAGGTCCACCACAGACACACTCCAAAGACTCAGGGAAGGTGAGGGAGGGCCTGCAGATCGCTGCTTTTATTATGTCAACAACGACTAGAGGTCGAAATATTCATTCAAATCATGTACCGCCAAGATGGAACCAAAAATTTGGACATGCAGAGCGCTTATCATTGCCAATTACGCATTTGCCCTGGCTGCTGTTGTAATACTCCCGCATCCAAATAAACCTGCCTGGATATTACTCCCCTTACCGTTTGGGGCGTGATTAAAAGCAAAACATCCAGATGGGATGTTTTGCTACACTGTAGCATCTGGATATTTTATATATCCAGCTGATACACCTCAGGAGGTGTTTCAGCTGGATGTAAAAATCCACATGGATGCTACAGTATATATCCAAAATCCAGTCTGGATATTTTTGCAATAATCACGCCCCAAACGGCCCCTTAGGATGTGTTTCAGCTAGATGTAAAAATCCACATGGATGCTACAGTAGATATCCAAAATCCAGTCTGGATATTTTTGCAATAATCACGCCCCAAACGGCCCCTAAATAGGGGAATTTATTAAAAAGATCATAAATAATTCCTAATCCAGTTATCTAATCAGCTTATGTGGCTTTTTTTTAGAATGCCTTTCATTTAAAATAAAAAGTATCGGTTGAATCGACGCCTTAGAGAGAGGCGTAGGTGCCTTTGAAGCACTTTAACTATTTTAGTGGAACAAACTTTAACGATATATCTCTCCCATGTCCGTTTTCACCCATTTTTTTATTCTTCATTATTTTTAGTATTTTTTCTTATAATAATGATATCACAGAGATGTTGAGCCATCTCATGCTATTTATCGTAGTTTTTGTAGTATTTTTTTGATAGGATATCAAGGTCATTATGATATCATTATGATAAAAAAGAGCATTAAAAATAATAAATAATAAAAAAATAGGTAAAAATGGATCAGAAATAAGAAAAATATGCATCCTACTAAAATAGTTAAAGTGCTTCAAATGAACCAATGCCTTTTCTGGTCAGGGAAAAAAAAAACCACGCTGGCGCCTGTGTGGTTGATCAAATAATCGGATCATGAATTATTTCTGATCCGTTCCCGATCGGTAATTTTTTTAAGTATTATTTAATAAATTCCCCTATTAAATATTTCGTTCGTTCCAAATATACTATGTACATTTGATAAATTTCTCATTTTAATTGGACCATGAAGGCCACAATGAAATCACATGACTCCTTCTCCCTAATATCCCATCCAACTCGTATACTCGTTCTCAAACCAAGTTCAAGTCAATCTTTCCAAGGCTCCTCCAATTTATGAAAGAGGAAGTCGCGTGATTTAACAAAATGTACACAGTATTTTAGAATAATGAATATTTCTAAATTTACATAGTATTTTGGAACGGGTGAAGTATTACACTGGATTTGTCTTATAGGCCAATAGATCTCTCATAAACATGTTGGGTAAGTGGAGAAAATTATTAGGTAAGCGTCGCGAATGGGAAACTCATGTTCACCACCAAGGGTGATTGACATGACCTCATTGGTTAACCTGAGGCCCCACAAATTGGATTTAGTGTCAATCACTAATTGGTGGTGAGCATGAAATGCCCTATAGGCTAATGCATTTAACTTATTTTCACATGCGGCCAAGGTTTTTTGGAGGGAGGGAGTGCTATCGACTCCCATTGTAATTTGCTAAGTTAATTGGGTAAATAAGCACATTAGCACCCCCACTCGCCGCCGGTGTATAAAGGGATTATAACAAATGTCGCAAATGTGGATCGCACCAATAAACAAATTTGAGCAAAGCCTTCTATGCTAGTTCTCCTTTCCTGCTCACATTTGGCATGCCATTATGCGTGAGGAAGCTGGTTTGAGGACTCTTATGGAAAATGGATGCCCACTATTTTCAACTTTAGCGTTAGTTACAAACATTTAATTCCGAGGATAAGACTTCTGATATACAAATGCTTAAGTTCATGTACAAATAGGTGTTAGTCCTTTTCCCTCACAAGAACCTTCTAATTCTATCTAGCATTAGATCTTATACTCCCTCCGAGTAGAGAAACCTTATAGTGATAATAATAATTCCAGATGGAAGAAGTATCATTGGCATAGGTTTGTAACAAATTAAAGCAGTTGTTTGAACCTTTAAGTTTGATTTATAACATTCTTCAAATTCTAATTCAAGACGATAAATATAATGCAAGCAACATAATCATCACTCATGATCCGCAAAATTTAACAAGAGTGGGATAAATAGAGCAATATCAGATAACGCTTACCCTTGTAGATCGGCTTAATGTTGTGTTTGTTGAGGAGATGAACGCGTCTGCATAGACACAGCTGCACAAAATTCCCAAATTGCCAGTTTGTCGATGAGGAGTGAAATTATAGATCTTCGAAGAATTAAGTGGATTTGCACATGTGGTAGTCAGGCCATTTTTTTTTTTTGCAAGAATCTAAAATTAGGCCAAAAGGAGGATTGGCAACATCTTCAGATATCCTCAAGAGGAGATTTTGGGACTCGACATATTTTGTCTATTTTTTTATAAATAAATAAGAATTCATTAAAAATTTACAAGGGAAATTTTGATTTTTTAAAGATTAGATTTCCTAGAATTTACATCGTAGCCCGTCTAAATTTGGGTCCAAACAGCCCATGAATAAAGAGAATTTCGTGGATCTCGCAAATCTGCACAAAGAGCTAAAAAAAGGTTTATAGTACAGCCTAGATAGGTTTCTTAAAAAAATTGATCCAATCACTAGTTCTTAATCTTATGGTAATGCAACCCCCCCCCAAACATGGAAATGGGATATCCTCAGTGTATTTACTATAGCAGGCTGGCCTTGTATCACGAAAAATTATTACAGTGTGCTCTGTATTCCCATGCGCGGCAACTTCTCTGTGTATCACCATTCACGTCCCCCTAATAGCTATCGTGTCGGCCCGTGAATGGTGATACACACGGCCAGCCTGGTGTAGTAAATGCACATAATTTTTTTTCGCTAACGGAGCCCATGTAGGCTCAAGAGTCGACTGTCTTGTATCAAATCAAATAATCCAACAATCATTTAAAAAAATAATATAACAATAATAAAAAAAAGAGTAGACTGCAAAATTTCCATCTGGCCCCTCAACATTGCATTGGGGAAATATTTTGGCCACATGGATGGACTCACTGCATTGCAGGCTATTTTGTGTTCTACTTACGGTCATTCATTCTGGGCCTGCGATGAGAACCGAGCCCAGATGATCTGCGGGCCGACTCCGAGTTATTCCCCAGTTTCCCACTTCGAACGCTGTCGACATTACAAACCCAACATTCCTACAGACATCCCAGAAGCAGAAGAAGAAGCAGAAGAAGGAATCTGGCCGCGTCTTCTTGGATTCCACCGAATGTATCTTCCCTCCCCTCTCATTTTCGTTTTTTTTTTCTTGTCCCCTTCTTTGATCCTCTGAAACCTGTGTTCATACTATGTTAATTTCTTGTCGACGCTTCTTTAGCTTTTTCTTTGATCGTTTTGTACTTCCTTTCTTCAAGTCAAGGAGACGGAAATTTGTCTTGAAGAGTCAAGATTTCACCTACTGATTGTTGAGTTGGAAAGATATGAGTCGCCGTCGCCAGACGAAGAAGAAAGTTTCCGGTTTTACCCGGCCTGAGGTCAATAATCCCTGTTTCCTTCCTTTATATGTAATGATTTCGACTCTTTTGTGTATGAAAGATTTGGTCATCTAGTTTGTTTCTACATTCGATGACGAATAGTCGCGCAGTTATGGCATAGGTATTCTGAGTTCTTATGAAGCTTGTTCGATGTTAACATAGAGGAAATGAATGTGTTTTTACATGTTTTGATGTTGTTGCTTGAGTAGGTCTAAGGAATGGTTCGCTCTCATTTATGAGCAGATTGGCAAATTGTGTTGTAGTTATTCATTTTCTTTCCTCTTACATTGGAATGAGGTGCCTACAAACTGGAAGAGATTGAAATTCATGTTACAAGCAGACAGTTTTATACTCCTTCCGTCAAATGAATCTCATCTGGATGTGGAAAATACGGGCCCTAGCGGCTAGTAGAATTCACTCATCTTGCAATGCAGACGAGCTTTATTGGATGGATGGAGGGGTATCTAATTTTAACATGCTATGAAGTAAATATTTAAACTACATATTTCATGGTAATGCTAATGTGTGAACATTGTATCTCGATTTGGGACTATCACTGTCAAATGTGGTTCTTGCATTTATGGTTTTCGAACGAAAAGATTTGTAATATCTATTGGAAAACTTTGGTAATTGGCAGATTGACCAGATGGAAAAACTACTTCAGGAAGCAGAGAATCAACCTTTGACGCGAAGTTTCTATGAAAAAGTTACAAAGAAACTAACGTTAGTATTTGGCTGTTCATATGTTATAGCTCTGTAGAAACAGTTTAGCACTTTCATCTGGTGATTTTATTTTAATCATCTGAGGGTCCATATAAATTCTGTTTTTCTTTGTACTGATGTGGACTTTGTGGAAAGTTCTCTTTCAGGCCGGCGTGATAATTCTGCTTTAACATTGCAACAGGTTTATATCTTGTGATACAACTATTTAATTTATTCGTTTTAAGTGAAAGACATATATTAAACTTTGCCAATACAATGTTCCCAGGTTCAAGATTGGTTTCAAGACAAAAGATGTGATAGCCCAAACAATGTTTCTTCTGTTCCAAATATACAAAAAGCAGAACCAAGGAAACAGACAAATGTGGATACTACTATTGAAAGTACTGGCGTAACTATTAAAGGTAGATACATTTTCTCTGTATCACTTAATTCACCTTAGGAATGTACATACTCAGTCTTATTTGGTCTTAGTCTTGCTTAGTCTTATTCATGCCTTTCTTACTTTTGATGTCAAATACCTGTGCCTTTGGGATCTTTAAGGGATAAGTTAAGGCTGCTGTGCTCTAAATGGGAGCGAAGTCATATTTTGGGAAAATTGAGATTGTGTCTATATGCATTGCACTGCTGTGAGTTGTGTAGATGTTATACATAAGGGGTTTAAATTGTAAAGGGAAAGGCATAGCTTGAATACGACGAGGCTTTCAAGTATTTTTTTCTTTAGCAAGGGAACCCCAAGCAAATTTGTGAAGGACATTTAGCCACTTACAGCATCCAACAGTTTGTGAAGTCAACTACTTCATGGTCACCCTTTTAGAGAGACTTGGATCGGTTTGTCTTTAGATGTGTTTCTCATTTGTTGTTTCTGTCTCAATGAAGAATTGAATGATTAGAATGTAACTTTGATGGACTTTCAGGTGCTAATTTTAAAGGCGTCTAGTCCTGAATTCAATAATTTTTAATTGGATGCAGGTGATAATGTTTCAGAACTGTGTGCTGCAGAGTTTGAAGCAAGATCATCAAAAGATGGGGCATGGTTAGTTGTTAATAATATGATGTTACACTCCCTTAGTGCTGTCTCCTTGACAAGTTCTGGATACATATTCCTTGAATTTTTTTGTTTTCAAGTGGTGACATGGACTCCACTGCTTTGGAGGCCACCCTTATGGTTTCGCTATCTTATTTTAGTCAAGAAAACTCTATCCATTTATTGTGAAACAGTTGCTTAGATTTTGAAACATGTTTTCAATTATCTTACGGTCTTCCAACTGCTACAGTGGTTGATTTTGAAAAATCTATCATATATAGATTCCTCTGTGTTTTAGTGTTCTTCCCTACTTAGATTATTTTTATTCAGAAGGCAATTGACAATGGGAGTATTTTTTTATTCTGGATTTTGTGGATCCTACAGAAAAAAAAGTATTGTTGAAGAAATATTTTATAATGAGCATCTAACATCTACAATCGGATCTCTGATTCATGTAGCTGAAGTTTAATAGGTGGAATACTATTCTGTGACAGTATCTCATGTGCTGCTTTACTCACTCCCTTAATCCAAATTTGGGAAAATGTGATATTGAAGCCAATTTATTAACCTTTTTACTCCATCCAACTAATTAGGATGAGAAGGATATAATGAAATAGGGCAATCAATATGTGACAAGTTTTGTTTAAACATACAGACAATTAATATGGGACAAAGGGAGCAAAAGATAATGTTTTTTACTGTTTACATTTCTGTTTCTGTGCTCTCTCTCTCTCTCGTTCTTCAGTTACATATACACTTGGAGATTAAAAAAAATTTCTCTCAAGTTATTCTTTTGATTTCTTACCATTATATCTATTTTTATTCAACTTACCGTTTTGTAGCTTTGCAGGTATGACGTTGCAGAATTTCTCACGCATAGGGTCACCAACAAGGGTGCAACTGTAAGTAGCTCTATTCTAGCTATTAGACTGGTCGTGTACCCTACTATAAATCACATCTTAGCGATTGCCTTTGCTTGATTCTGTTTAGATAGTACCATCGTGTATGTTGTTGATTAACATGTTTGAGATGGTATAAAGTATATGATTGACCTACTGAGATAAATGCGGGTTGCATGGTCATTTTGTCATCTCTAATTACTATTCGTTGTGTGTCCTGTTATCTATGTGGAAAGAGAGTCTGGAATTACCTTTGAGTCGTTGTAGGTTGTATTTGTATTTTATAGCCTTGACATGTTTATAGATTATTATCAATCAATTCAAGTGTCTGACATGAAATGGTCTTCTGGCTCATCTTGGAAGTAGCATTAGGCTTTTCTGTTATGCATACAGGAAGTGCGAGTGAGGTTTGTTGGGTTTGGTGCTGAAGAGGATGAATGGGTGAATGTGGAAAAGGCTGTTCGGAAGCAATCTATTCCTGTAGAACCTTCTGACTGTTCTAATGTTGTTGTAGGAGATCTGGTACTATGTTTTCGGGTATGATACTCTGATGGCTGCAAAATTTTCTTTACATGCCCATTTCAGAATTTCGTATGACAGTTTTCTTTGTTACATTTTATTTATTATAGGAAAGGAGGGAAGATGCTACTTACTTTGATGCCCACGTTTTGGAGATTAAAAGAAGATTACATGACATAAGAGGTTGCAGGTGCATATTCTTGGTTCGATATGATCATGACCGTGCTGAGGTATGTACCTTGTCCTTCATCTTCATCACATGCAGTTTTTCTTTAGGTTTTAGTATTTTTGTAATATTTGGGGTTCAGCCAATGTGTTATATTTGTTTGAAAAGGACTGACGTACTCTCCTTATTATGGTATCAGGAAAGGGTGCCTCTTAGAAGAATATGCTCTCGCCCACGCAGTGGAAAACCACCCAGTGGAGAACCAGCTCAAGGATGATGGAGGATTATATTATACCCGGAGAAGTCTTGGTATTTTGGATTTTAGGGCTTGAAGCTGGGCTGGGTATTTTGATTGCATTCAAAAGGATGGAGGTTGATGCAAATGATGTTTGTGGGATAGCTTACCAGCGTTGTTTTGGAGTAAACACCTTGCAAAGCCATATCACTGACAGAAGTTTTCGTGGAGAAACATTGACTAGAAGTTCTGTTTCCATATCGAATTGTTGCAGTAAATCTTTGAAGTGATTAATGTAGCAAACATATCAAAAGTGATTTTGATAAATGTGTATATCCATACATAATTGGCAATTAGCTTTGACACCTTATGTTACTAATTAGTAATTAGAGCAATTTAACATAACAACTCTGAACATATCTATTTCTAGATTCCATCTTGATAAAGAAACCAGGACTTCTCATATCCAACCTGGGAACATTTCCCCCCCTCTCCGATAGCTATGAGCACGGTTTCTGCAGACAGCAAAGGGCAAACATATGTACTCCCTGTCTGGAATTATTATTCATATAACATTTTTTCAAAATAAATTAAAATCAGTTCATTTGGAAAAACTTTATGTTAGTAATAATTCTGGACAGAGGGAGTGGTAGTTCACATAGGCCCGCAAATTATAATTGTTTTCAAAGAACAGGGGATCCGGGTGGGTTGGAAGCCTGCACGTCCTGACAATTTTGTGCATGGAGAAAAATATTTTGGAAAATAAGTGGAGCTTCTCATGGTTTTAAGGATTTTTTTTTCTGCTAGAATCATGGTTTTAAAGACGAAATAACAATTTAATTACATATTTGCAGTACCCAATTACCAAATGACGTCGAGATGGGACCATAGTGTAAAACCCTCACCCACCCCAAAAATAAAGAAGAAGGAATGGGACCCAAGTGGAAAGACGAAATCAGTTATTAGCCGAAGTGGAAAGACGAGTTGAGCGAGCCTCCAAGAATGAAACCTTTCAAGAAGAGGCCATTGTTCGAAGCATGAAGCAGTTTTTGACTAAATGCTACCTCACCCCCAATGCCCATACTGGGTAGCGCCATGTCAACATGCAGGCCCACGCTTTCATTGTGACACGAGCGGCAACGGCAAGCAAGAGAGTATATTTCTTGAATAAAGTGAAGCTGTAAAGGCCTGTTCATCAAATCTGGTAGACACATCTGATAACAATTTTTTTTGTCTAGAGTATGATAACACGTTTTTTTTCTCTCAGTATTATCCGATGATAAGTTGTAACAAGGTAGTACACTGCTGTTATGGCAATAATGCATTGTTTAGTTTCATTTTTATTTTCTGTTCAAGGGATGACAAGGGTTGTCATAGTCCCACTTTGATGCGCATTTACCAGTTTTTAATCTCATGTTTCAGTTCAGCATCTTTATCTTACGTTCCCAGAGATGCTAATGGGGCGGCGCATTGCCTTTATCGGCATGTGCAGCAGAGTTGGTACCTCAATGGAATGGAGCGATAGTGTGCCAGATTCTTACATTATGCTCTATTGTGTGATTTTTTTTCTATTGTATGATGCTTTTATGGGGATCTTTATTTGTTTTTTCATTAAAAAGAAACAGCTTAGAAGCTTCTACCGTTAAATTCCTCCAGAGATCGGATAAGGCAAGCCCACTAGTCTAAATCTCCTCTTGGATCCATAATAGTGAGAGACCCCTATTCCGCCGCCGCCACAACGAAGGAAAGTAAGAAGTTGAGGACCTTCATATATAGCAGCGACTGTTCTCCATATGTATCCATAACAAGACGACTTGGATTTCCACAAGAATATACGTATTGACTTTCTTTTTTTCTTGATAAGTCAAATGACTTACTCTATGTAATAATGAAATCCTTGCAAATTTATATAGCAACTACACAATAGTTTTAAAATAAATCAACACTTGCAAATTAAAAGAAGATACATGCAATGTATCACGAAGTGAGATCCATAATGCATCCGCTAAAGAAAGTTTCATTGGCTAGACTAAAAATATCCACACACCATTACATTTAGTTTTCTAAAATCACTAAATGTCATTTGACAGCTATAATTGCTTTTGATACCGTAATTACTATCTGTAGACCTAAAACCTGTACAAACTGCAGCTCAACTCAGAGCAGAAATAATAGGATGCAAGTTTGTGCATCTAAAGCAACAACCGACGAGAACTAGGTACAAAATCCTTATTGTAAACTTAAAGCATAATCCTTCATCAGTTGCTCAGAAATCATTTAGCCTCCCGATGTGTTTCTCAAATGCTTCCTTGGTCTTTGATTCTTTTATAATGACGACAACTTAACGGACAAAGTAAACCATTAACAACCTAGGCCAAAAACTAATTGCAGCTAAACCAGGAAGGGTTGTAAATCCAACGCATTTAGCCGTCTCTCAATTGTTCTTTTGGTCTTTAATAATACTGACCACTTATACACAACGTAAATGATTATCAACAACTGGGCCGAAGACTTTTTGACACTCAACTTCTTCATCATATATTTCTTTTCTAAATTCTTTCACCATATGCTTTCAAGTTTCAATCATCATCGAGTACATTCTCAACAAACAACAGGCTGCTGACTGCAGTAAAAAGGACAGCATAAAAAATGAACATATTTTCCCTGTTAAATGTAACAAAATTGATACCTCTAGTTGGTTAGCTGTTTCCTCATGGTATGTTAGAGTTCGCTAGCCCCATGGATGCTGCAACTTCTTTAGCAGCAAAGCTGTCCGCTTGCTCCTATAATATATACAAAAGAGAAAAATCAACCACCGTGGAGTAAACAATTAAACGTACACATATTGTCATGTCTTGCCTCCTAGCCAAAAAAAAAAAGAAAAGAAAAGTATTGTCATGTTCCACAACATAAAACTATAAGCATGAACTTTGCATGTCCAACAACAAAATACAAATAAAAAACATATGAATCAACTAAAAAAGAGCCTACTCTGCATTATCAAACTTACAAAAAGCACACCTCAATCATAAATTTATGTATCACTCTAACCAGCATCGAAAGAAGTTGTATGACAACTACGAAAAAATAATGGCGTATAGAAATTCGAAAATTATAATCATGGCTTTAGTTGTTAAAAAGCTGCCAAATTTTAATTCAAGTCACTTAGAAAGCGATCAATTTCAAGAAAAGGAATTAAAATTAGTTTGCTCTGAGTGATAGTGAAGGTTTGAAGCCTGAAGATGTTGAATATGTGGCATGTAATAATTCTGTCTTCATAAGATAACATACTTTCTACGGTTGAACACCACCTTTTTAAGGCACACATACCTGAAGGCGATGCAGCAAATACATCAAAAAGAAATGGACAAACACCTGCACAAAATTTCGAAGAATTATCCAAATATTAAATCTCTTATATATTGAGAATAATCATAATCATAATATCATAATATGGCATAAAAGAAGAGGTCATGGACTGTCCTCACCATGTAGAAGACTAAAATAACTCGAGCTACTGGATAACGCCATAGAAATCTAGTAGCACGTACAGCTCCTGAATCTATAAGCTTTACAGCTTTTTGCAACTGCAAGAAAAATCTGTCAAACAAACTAGCAAAGAGATGCATTGTTATATGTAAATAGAACAGAAGGAAGCAACACCTGAATGCTAGCTCCAACCAGATGACGATGGTGCAATGGCAGAGATCTGTGAATAACCATGTCATCAGAATTTATGGTTATTTCAGCTTCACATACTATAGATATACAAATGACTTTGCATAATGGATGACGGCATATAGCATTTTCATAAACAAGCGTGTCATTTTATATAAATGAGGTTATCATTCAGCAGTGACTCATATCATAAAAAAGAAGACAATATATTAACAAGACCTGCAGCAATTAATTTTGGATTACATATATATTTGCTGGATCCAAATTTTCATAAAAATAAAGCTCCAAAAAGACAGTACTCTTGTCCAGATAATGAAAGGTAACACCAGAAACTTAAGAACTGTTCACCATACTCGAGTGATTTTAAATCGTTTTCTTCTTCCCAAGAAGAGGATGCCCGTCGGGATGTTCTATTCCTTTCTGCTTCAACCTAGTCAATGTTGTCACAGATATTAAACTCGAAGAACAATAGCTAGATAAAATATGATCTATGCAAATGCTCGCAGGAGATTATTTTTCTATATATACAGAGAGAGCTTTCAGCAGCTAAATACTAACCTGTGCTTCTTGAAAACGCTTGGCCTCTTTTTCCAACTGAAACTCTGCTGCTGCTTTTTCACTAGCCATGGCTTCTAGTTGTGTTTGTTTATAGTACTAATTTGGATGCCAAATTACAGAAGCATTATTTTACCGGTTAAAAAAAATTAGTAAGTAAATCATCTTAGGAAGTAACTTTAACTTTAACATACCAATAAATCAGTTAACTCACGATATCTTTTTTCCAACTCCATATGTTCCTGAAATCAGAATTTTAAATTATATCCAAAGAATATCCAAATGTCTCCCATGACCTTAATTAATCAATTATATTACATATGTGCTTTCGATAAAGAAAAAGCAAGTGCAGAAAGGATGCAGTCTCAATAAAGAAAGATCATAAGAGAAAACTAGAAAGATGAGGATTAGATCTAAGAAATATACCAATAAATCAGTTCATTTTGGTTTTTTAATGAGAACAAGTAATTTTCAACGGAGGGACTATACATATTAGTGAACATAGTACTCTCATACTTAAAATAAAAGTGGATATGTAGCAATAACAAGGAATGCTTAAAACCACATATTAAGCTGGTATATGCATTAGTCTAAAACCAACATTGTGTATTCTTTCACAGACATGCATAGAATAACAGTAAAAAAAGGCTGCACGGATATTCGAATAACAATTCATAAAAAAAAAAGCAGCTGACCTGGCGAGAGTAATGCTCAGCATCCCTTTTCATGCTAGCCATTTCAACTCTCATTTTTTGTAAATCAGCCTATCAACACCACCATTGCAAGTAATGATAAGCTATACAAACAATCACAAAGAACCAGATATTGTTACAGGACTAAAACTACAAACTCATGCTTTAAAATTTTTGAATTCCACAAAATTGAGAGACCACTTAAATTGCATCTGCAAGGCTCCAATTTTAGTTAATCATCTGAAACTTGCCTCCATATTAGAAAGCTTGCTCTCCGCATCGCGTTGCCCTTGGCGAGCCCGCTCTACTTCTTCCTGCCATGCCTGGATCTATACATGTTAAAGCTCAAACAGTCAGTAGCAGAAAGAAGTTTTGCAAAGTAAAGAATCTGAAACATCTGTATTGCCACTAGCTAGGTGTAGTATAATATTTAATCTTGTAAGCACATACAGAAAATGTGTTCACTGCTTAAATTATACTCCCACTATCCAGAATTATTACTATTAATATTTAGTTTTCGAAAATGGACATTTTGAAAAACCAAATGTTAATTGTAATTCCGAAGAAAATCTAAATGCTCATAATAATTCTGGACGGACGGAGTGAATAGAATATGTGTTATACTATATTAACCAAACTAATCTAGCAGCTACTTCAGCACTGTGCAAAGTTTCTTCATTTGAGCACCCAGTGGTGACAGAAGCCAGAATGCCACCCCATGGACATCTGCAAAAGCAAGCTGCCCATGGAGGATCGCAGTAATTGCCACAAGTTCCTTTTATGTGCCGCAATGGACCCCAAGGACACATTAATTGGTCACACATTAATACGGTCAGGTAGGCTGTTAGAGGTGTCCTGCATGCAATTCCATCACATAATTTGAGTTCTTTGGAGATAGTAAAGTCCCCTGCATACAAGTCCCATTCAGAAGTTTGTCTATCCTTGAGGGTTTCCCATCATTTATTAAAATGAAATTTGCATTAACTTAATGCAAAACATTTACACAAAACGTAAGTATTTTAAGCAAAGAGCTCCATAATGCATGCAAAGCTGATATTCAAGCATAATATATCTACCTTAAGCATCTGATTTGCCTCTTCTGGAGACCTTTTCTCCCCGTGACGAGCACGAGTTTCCATGTCCTGAAGCTCCTGAGTTAGAGATGCACACTCCACCTGATAAAACAGGTGCAGACTGATTATAAAACTAAAAGAAATATACATATATCCTGGTATCTAGTATTAAAAGGCACCTTACCTCGAGCAAAGCTAACTTTTGCTCCAAATCAGCTGCTTTGGAGGTTCTCTCATCCAATGTTCTCTACATTTTAGCATTAATTAATACCCAAATAAGATAAGTTCTAGATTCTCCTCAGCATCTACTATCAACATGTTTACCATAATGCTTTTCAGTGAGTTATTAACATTAACTTCATCAATCACATTAAAATAAAGGGTATCCAGTTCTAATGAAACATAAATTGGTCAATCCACTGGAGCTTACACAGAAGAAAATGATTGCTATAAAGGCTGTTTTACCAATCACCTTACTTTTTTACTTCAGTAATATACTTTGTCAAAGACACTAAACAGCCTGATTACAATAACAAAGACACATTAAAACAAAAATTTATCCCAATATTATCAGGTAAAGTTTATTCATACTTGTAGTCGGGTCATGAAGCCAATCCACATAATTGGAAAGCTTTATAATTGATATGATGATGTTGAATCTTCTTATAGGCTTGCGTCAGCAAGGGCATCCGGCATAAAAACTTGCCACTATGTTTCTTTGTATGGATTTTGTACCATTTTTATTCTGATAAGAGTCAAACTTGGTATATCATCCATGCCGCCGACCCAGATAGCTGGGATAAGGCGTATGATGATGATGATGATACTTGTAGTCGGGTCCTAAGGACTCGGACACCCCTTGTTATGAGAAGAGAGGAGAGAGAGAGAGCTGCTAATAAATTTTCAAAATGCTCTTTTATTCCCTCGAAGATGAAAAAAAATTCAAGTAGAAATCAAAATATGTTAAGGACAAATTCTAAAAACTCTTCCTTAATTTCATAGCATATACAGCCCAGTTCACATGCCCGTCTCAAAATTCTGCTCTCACACTTTTTATTCGTAAAAAGAGTTATAAATGATAAAACTCAGTTGAAATAGTTTATATATTTGTAATCACTTAAAAATTAAGTTCATTGCAGTACCTGAATCCTTGCAAGAGCAGTAGATGTCTCAACAGCTCTACGCTCTAGTTCTACTTCTCTTTCCATTGCAGTCTGATTGTATACATATTCTAAATCGAATTAGAAAGGCGGACGAGTAACAATAGAAAATCCAATTTAAGTTGAAGAATATAAACCATTTTGGTAGCATTATGTGCTGTACGCTCCTCTTCTGCTCTGCGCTCTGCAGAAGCAAGTTCTTCACGTAAAGCCTAGTCAATAAAATCACGTATCACTTATTTGGGTTCATAACCAAAGCAACAAAAATTCATGAGCAAATGCAAGATCTAAGCAGAATAATCTACCTGCATCATTCGTGTCTCTGTCAATTCACGACTTCTTGTAATGGTCTCCATATCTGCCTGAAAGAAAGAACGCTTATGAAGATCTACCTGGACCATTTACAAGGTGATGAAATGATAACTGGTTCTTGCAAACGGAATCCTGATCTTTCAGGAGAGGGTGGCCATTCATATCACATCTGGATATTACTGGTTTCGGCTTTTATGACTTTCATGGATCTTCATCTAAAACGTATGCTGAGGCTAATACTGTCATGCAAGGAATTTGCTATGCTATTGGTTTGAAGTTCCTTCTTCATATTGTAAAAGATTGAAGTTGATGCTTTATCCTTGAGTAAAATGGTTGTTTAAAAATCCAAATTCCCTTGGCATATTCGTAGTACTTTGAAGGAAGTTTTGAATATGGAAGGTAACATTATATTAACTTCCAACACAATTATAGTAATATTAATACTGATGCAGGTTAATTGGCTAAGCTTCCTTGCCTCAATAAGTCTTCACGGATGTTTCATGCAAATTACTAAGAGAGGTTTTCAACAACTGGTTGGTATTAGCAAAACCGACAGATGTGGCATATGGAATCTCAGAATTCAATAACTTTGATTCCATTGTCTATGTCAGTTTTGCTTGTTCTTCTTTCTTTCTATTATTCTGTTCTTTGCTAGAGGTTTTTTGCTTTTGAGAGAATTTCATCTTCTGATCAGGGGTAAGGTTTTTTATGCCCCCAAAAGAAACCACAGTAAATCTCTTATACATCTTGAATCCAATTATATTTTCCCACGCTATTCAAGGCAGACTTTTTGTAAAGAAAAAGTAAATAAAGTCTACACCATCCTATAGATAGCACTAGAAAAGCACTTAAAACTATTTGACCCACCTGCAAAGACGCAAGCTTTCCTTCAGAATCTGCAGTCTGTTTCTTCAATCCATCCATTGCATTCTGAAGAGCCTCAATCTCTGAATTTTTTGCAGCTAATGAATCAGTTAAGTTTAATTCAATTTTTTCCACTGCTTTTCTGGATTCAGATAGCTCATGCTGTAGCTGCTTCATGCGTGTTTCATACGAACGACTCAGTTCCCTCTGTCCAGATAGTAGATAAGGTTGTGAGCTTATAGAAAATTCTTCTATCACAGTGAAATTCACATTCAACTAAAAGTTAAGCTAAGCCCAATAAAATGAATCGACATTCTGAGAAAGGGTGTTGATAGATCTTAAATGAAAAGTTTTAACCTCAGCAGTGAGAAGTTCCTCCAGTTGTGCATTTTCAGACTTGTATTCCTGAAGACGAGTTGATAGTCCAGCACATACCTAAATGATAATTGAGAAGACAAAAACATAATTTGATGGTATCACAAACCTATATTTAAATGTGAGGTTATGCATACACGGTGATAGCTGCTTATTTGACCTTTAATTGAGAGGCCATAAATATACTTATTTAATCTAAATAGAACCTACGTCAAGGACTAAAAGGAAAAAAAAAGCTTCGCACAAAATATATGCAAAAAACATGCCATGAAACCATTAAGTGTACAGAGTGTATCACTAAGAATAAAGGTATTTTCAACCTTTTGTTTCAGCAATGTGTAAAATTCTGATACTTCAGATTAGACGTCTAGGAAAAAGAAACAATTTAAACCTCCCTCAAAGATCTAAATTATATAGCATAACTTACTCGAGCCAACCTTGCCTCTTTCGACTGCCCAGTAGAATTGGTACTTTCCAGAAGTCCTTGAGCCTGGCAACCAACTAAAACGTATTTCAATCATAAAAGTTGACGGATGAATTATATCATAATAACTTGCAGATGTATGAATTCTATATAAAGAAACATCCAGTTCACCTCATCAAGCTGGTCCTGAACTTTACCATCAGAAGTAACACTCTTTGCCTCCTGTTCCGTCTTTGGAGGCTCCAGTGCATCTGTTTGTTTCCCTTGAAAAATTTGATTAACATGCATCTCTTGCATATAATTTTCAGGCACCCCTCCATCATTGCCTGAAGAATTATCCGCATTCAACAAATTTGAATCAGCAGTGGCTGAAATGTTATGGTGTGTGTTCAGTGACTCCATTTGTGCGGTCTCTGATTGCAATGAAGAGGACTTTTCATCTTCTGCTTTATTATCTGAGACAACATAATCTCTATCAATCGAAGATGAAATTGCATCTACATTTTCTGCAGGGTCAGTTTTAGTCTCTGATGAAGTAATTTTTGAGCTTCCAGCATCTGCTTGAGATGGTGATTCTATGCTCGCTTTCTCTGCAAGGTCAACATGCAGAGTACCAGATGTTTCAGATGCTGGAGTACTATCACTGGAATTAATAGCAATATCAGCAAGCTTCTGTTCTCTGACATGCTCTTGCGCTACATCATTATTATCAGAAGATACAGAAATGGAGGGTCTTCTTTGAGCCTGCAATATAATTCAAGATTATGCTCCTACTGCTCAACAGATATATCATGCAAGCAAATCAGAAAGCGCATGTATTGTAGACAAGCTCTCAGAACATTCAAGTACTGTAGTAAAACTCAGAGTTTGGAGAAAATAAACCTTCACATTTGATTTTCTCTTTCCTTTTGGTGGCTCTTTTCCTTTGGAAGCTTACAAATGGGGCCAAAAGCAAAAAAAGTGAGAAATGGAATGCAATTAAGTAGATGAGAAAGGACAATGAAAGACATAAAGCATGCCAGTCTGGTAAATCGTTACATGCTATGCTAATAGAGCACACTGATACCTGATGGCTGTGAATCAGATTGTTCCTCTGACAAATCACTGGCTACCAGCTTTGCTCTTCTGTCGACAACTTCAAATAAATCTAATAATGATCACCAAATTGATTAGAGATTTATACAAGCAAACATCCTTGCATACCTGATTTAAGTTCTGAAGAAAGAGACTTGACACAAACAATGCACAACCAACAAAATAAATGGAGTTACCAAAAACAATGATACACGGACATCAAATATCCACTGACATAACAAACATAACGCTATAAACACGTGCAACAAGAGATCCAGAATCAAGCTGCTGTAATGGGGTGTGCCATGGACATAGATACTTCAAACTTCACGTTACAAGCACGTCAATTGTAAACTCTATTTTCAAACTCGTTTTAGTTCTCATATGGTGTCAACTTCCAACCAATGAGATATTAGCCAACCAATCATATGGCATACATGAGGGCAGACTCAACTTCAGCTGGAAGTACAATAGTAGCCTAAGAATTTATATGTTTTGACCGAAGAATCGATCCCCATACATGAATCTTCAATCGACGTTCACATTCAAACAATGACGAATAACTGATCTCATTCCAGAGCATTTAACATGTTTAATGCAGGTTCTTAAGGTCGAGAAATCCCTCATATCAATGCGAAACACAAAAGTTCAAATCTAAAAGTAGAATTGATGTAAGTACTCTTGAACTAGATTATTTTCAATGCAAAAGACAACGAATTGAAATAACAGCGAAAGGAGAATTAGATCCACAAACCTTCTGCGACTTTGAGCCATGAAGCCATGACGAAATGATTCCGAAACTCAAATTGCCAAAGAGCACATTTAGGAGGGTTGGAGTCGATCTGTGATAATTAGGGAGCTGATGAGAGGAAGTTGGTAAGGGTTTTGATTTGCATCTACTTTTCTTTTAAAAAAAAATCAATTCAAGAGCATCAAGCCCGTCTAGCTCAGTTGGTAGAGCGCAAGGCTCTTAACCTTGTGGTCGTGGGTTCGAGCCCCACGGTGGGCGTTAGAATTTTATTTTTACTTTTTGATCTTTTGCTTCCTCAAGAATTTTTTAGTCTGTAATAATAGTAATCGAACAGTTGGCCCAGGCCCAGATTCGGCCCACTCGCATTTAGAACTTGGGCTTCGGTATCTCTCTCTCTGCGTCATTCACGTAGAAATAACACCTGATGATAAAGAGCGTCTAATAGGCAAAGAAGTCAACTAAATTGCATCGTCAAGGCAAAATGACGGTTGAATTAATTACAAGAAATATATGAATTTCAGCTTAAACAGCAACACTATGAATTGCAACATTTCTTAGCAGCTTTGCTGCTATAATGAGTTCCATTCATCAAAACTTTCTGTAATGTTTGCCTGGTCCATGGAAAAGAGTTCAAATTCACCTTCAAATAAGCAATCACAAAGGTTACCACATAATTGTTATTCATAAGATAGGTTTAAGTGATCACGGAGGAGGCTACTGAGCTCCGCAATCTCGTCATTTCCATGGAATTATCCAATTTGTTTTCTTGGATTATGGCATTCATCGGCAATCCTTTTTCCTTCATGTTACTAGTTGTTGTTGTTGCCTCCTTCAGAGTACGTAATTGTAATTTCTTAGCAAATTCATATGCATGCATGCAAAGATAAGAAACCCTGGCTTATGCCAATAATAGAGAGATTGCATGCCATAAGCAGTCCATAAATGAAATTGGGGATGCTGGTTTTGATTAGCTAGTTCTCTATCACGTCTATGATTGATGCACTTTAATAGTCGATTCAATTTTTTGAGATCGTCGGTGTGAAGGATGAACTCTTGATGAACAAGGTAATGTCTCTAGAGTGTCAAGGCCTGATCTGCCAATTTAGATCATTTTGCTAAAATATATATATGTAATAGGACTATTGATGCGGGATGGAAAATAAGAAAGAGTACTTTTAAGGAATGTCAACGAACTTACATGTTTATCCGTTCAGTTTCAGCTATTTTTTTCGTTGCTATTATCTTTGATTGGGGACCCGTTAATCATTAAAGCATACAGCCATAGCTGATCCGTAAATCAAGAAGGCTGTGAGAAGCCAATCAACGCACCATTTACCAACTAGACTACACATAACATCAATGACCATGACTGATCGAATGCAAAACCTGGGGCAGGTCTAGCCATGGCCATGGCATTAAGTTAAATCTTATACTTCCTGCAGTGACAACAGTGTATTACAAAGCAATACACTTGGTTAAGTGTGCAAATGTATACGTACAAGATGGCGTGGCACCCCAAGCCCACAGAAGACTTCCACGTTTCCGCCTCTTCTTGATGAGAACATTGGGAATGCATTGCAGCTTGCATGTCTAGAAGTAGAGATTGGTTTTGACTTTTGATGGCGGACTTCACGAAATCAGCGCCATGTTTTTCTCGATCTACTGTTCTTTCTCTTGTTTCATTCTTTTGAAGGATCAAATCGTTTTCTTATAGGCTGTCAGCATTAATTAGGATAATGACTTGTACATGTTCTACAGTCAAATGGAAATGTTTATAACAAGCTTCTTATATATAGTATTCGTAATAGAGATGAACAAGCCAATTGGTTGCTTAAAATGACTCCAATGTGGGCCTATAGAGATGAACAAGCTCAATTATTATTCTAGTAAACTATTCAGCATGCACGTAATAATTTGCTTCTATTTCACCAACTTAATTATACCATTAGATTTTATTTCTTGAATTAAGCATGTGTAAAACCTTCAAACCGAACAGTACGCACTTCTTCATGTTGCCTGTAAGATTACCTTATACCCATCTTTTAAAGTAAAAATGTGTTCAATTTGTACCCATAAAAGTGGTAAACTTGGCCAAAAGTTGCAATGTTGCAGGCTACCATCTGTCATCTAGATTAGCTTCCATATATATGCTTGTCATCTTTCATAAATTGCTACCCAATAAACTTCTTTTCTGATGTTCTATCTTCTTTCCAATGATTTTCCAAATTAACGAGAAGTCAATAATGTCCATTCTTCTCCTAAATATAATATGTGGTCTTCCTTTTAACATACAAAAATGAGTTGCTTATTAAATTCAGTATAACGTGATAGAGTTACTGACACAAGATTAAACATCCAAAATAGAGCATTATGCATTAGGAATTAGGCATCAGTGAGTGGCCACCAATGCCCGCCGTGTGAAGATGATGAAAAATTAGGTGAATAAGGATAGAAGCTTATTGTGGCACATTATATAATCAATCAACCTCAAAACTTTTCTTTATGTAACTGATGGGCCCTTACGTACATTTATTCTTTTTTTTTTTTTGACAATCGATGGAACCCTACATGGTTATGTAATCAAGAGTACCGTTACCGTACCAAAAGATGGACACATACCGACTACTCTAGCAATGGTGGGGGAGAGAACCAAGTCCAGGGATATTATACTTAGGGAAAATATATATACATTTAATAATAACTAATATAATACTCCTATGATATGACATGTTAATAATTAATGTGAAATGAAGGCATGTTACCTCATTTCTTCTATTTGACCACTTGATTAGTTTCTATCTGACCACTTGATTAGCACGCCTATGCTTTCAATCATTGAATGATATTTCAAACATCCACAGCTAAAATTAGTTCGTTAACAGTCGGACTAGGGCATGGACTATTCCGGAATTTAGTTTCATTGATGGAGGTTCCTGGTACCACAAGTCCAAATAGCTAGCGTGTGGTACCATGTGGCACCTAAAATAACATTATTTGGATCCCCCATTGATTAAGTCAAGTTACATTCCCTGAAAATAATTCGAGCTTTGGCCACGTGAAAATCTTTGGGCCTAGCAGCTGATAAGGATCAATCCAATCAGAAAATGTTTAATATTTTTTTTACTCCATTATATATATAGAAAAAATTTAAATGAGACTTGTCTCATTCAGCTTGCATGAGCCCTAGTACTCTCGAACGGCTCGAGATGAATTGGCTCATGTAAGCTGCATGAGACAGTCTCATGTAAACAGGACTCTAGGATGTATATAAAATACGTGGTTTGGAGAGGGGTTGTGCGAGATTGGAATGAGATGAAGGCTTCATAAGTGCATGAAGGAGACACTCCAATAATGGAGGACGACTAGCACCCACCAGCTCTTAAATGCAGTCATTTTCTGCCATTGCTTTTCTTGTAGAGGCCGGAGGCGCTCTTCCTGCATTAAATCTTGGTCCAAACTTCCTTGACAGATGCTTGCCACCAGTTGGTCCTCAGTTTAATTTCCAATCTACCTAATGCACATGGCCCACGTGTATGCATTTGCCTGTTTGTGGTGTCAAAAACTCAGAGAGGATGGGGCAGCTAGGACCTTGGGGAATTAAGCTTATTCAAGTGTATAACACACGATCAGAGATCGAAGAAAGAGATACATCGCCTGAATTTGGTTCAGATCACCATTACATACCATATGAGAGAAATCTTGTAGATAATCACCAGACATGGTCGTAATCAGCTTGGTTTGTACTCAAAGATTATGCTATAATGTGGTTTCGATTTACGAACGTAAACACGCCTACTTGGAGACCTAAGATCCTATATATCATGCAAGTGACAGTAAGCAAATTTCAGTTGCTAAATTATGTATTATGTTGATCCAAAAGTACAGCATAGTTTAATCAAATTCTCGTGCCAATTTTTGAAGTTAATGTCGCCATCCACGTACCTATCAGTACAATCCCTAATCATAACTCTAGCCTTTTCAGATTATAATAGTTAAAACATTAGCAAAGTTATTGGAAACTCACAGAATTCTTTCCCAAATCTTTGGGAATTCTTGCTGCCTGTTTGCCAATTTATTCCTAAAGAAGTAATACTGGTATATGACATTCTACATCTAACAAACTTTTCCATTCTGAACTAATTCCCTGTTAGTTTTCGTTGCTTTCCTCTTAAGAAATTTCTTTGATTATGTAGTCTGTGAAGCAAATGAATCCATGGTTTTTGCTACAATTTTAAGCTATATGACCACGAGAGCCCCAAAGGATATTAGTTGAAGGACAGAAGATGATCGTGACATAAGTAGATGTAACAAAGTACTACGCTCTTCTGTATGGTCGTTGTTTCTGCCAGCCTATTTTACAAGATCAATTTACACATGCTGTAATTTAAATAAGCTGCAAAAGACAAAGATGGGAAGGACATAAGTATTCGTGCAGAGCGTGGCTTGATTCGGTGAACTTACTGCCGACTAAGGTTGCTCTAAACATGGAAATTCTATTTGTGGCCAGCGGCCACTTATGTGCTGTAATCATAATTGGACTAATGTAGTCTTTGTTCGGCAAGTAGTATATTGATCCCATCAGTACGTACAATATATACTGCTTTCACCACTTATGCGCTTTGATCATACTTGGATTAATGTTCTTTTTATGTGGGACTAATGTAATTTTTGATAGATGGGAAAGAAACCTTTTTTTTTGTATTGCATGGGAATTAAACCTTTTTTATACATTCATGGGAATTAAACTTAACTTGTAAACTTAACTCTCACCTGCCCACTAATTTGACACCAGCCGTCGAGTCACGTCTCGAGATGACTCGGCTCATAACCTCGACAATCCGTTCAATCTCTCACGACTACTATTTTTTTTGGCAACATCATAGACTACTAATTAGAAGAACGTACAATATTTCTACTACAGTGACAATCATAGATGGAACGCGTAAAAAACCACAGCTGGAAATCATTGATTTTCAGTGCGACTAGAGTCTTTCTATTATAGCATAACAAAAAGCTCATTATAAAACAAGCAAGCAAATGATGATCATCGGGAATTTTCGGACTAGCACAGAGTTTACGAGCAAAATCTTACATCTTAGGTCCATATTCCATGGCTCTCCGGCCATCTATAGCTCAAAAACCCTGTGCACATATCTCACAAGATCACCAACAGAGAGAACTGCACTACAATCTAAAAAGAAAAGCATGATCCTGACAAACATGATTAGCGAAGTCCACGCCCTCAACCTCAATCAATCTCTAGTCTCCGGCTTTGTCGTTTCCGTCTCGGACATTGTCTCCAATGAAACCCAAACACAGCTGCATGCAATCAAAACCCTCACGTGCATGCCTCATACCAATGCCCAACGTATGGCTTCCATCTTCACGTACAGATTTAAAATACGGATCTCACATGATTCTTGCAGTTTGCAGAAGTCGCAATAATGGACATGGTAAAATCTTAAATACTCTATTAAGTACACAAAATCCGCTCAGTGTTATTAATTTCACGTATTAAGTACTATATGAAGAACGTACAACGTACAATTACTCCAGCCATAACTTCCTCCTGAAATCTTTCACCGACCGACCAGCCATTATTCTCCCCAAAGGGGGGGAGACCCACGCCTTCTTTAATTTGTTCAAAACAAGCTGCTAATCACGTTCATGTTCATGGTGGGAAGAACATCGATCAGCCACGAGTGTGTGCCCAGAGGCCCTCGTAATAACTGGCCTCAAGGGAGGCCATCCTCTTCTGCTGCTTCAGCTGCTCGTAGAACCTGTTGATGAAATCCTCCGCCTCGGCATCCACGTGGGAGTCCTCTTCCCCGTTCTTCACAGGGAACGGCGAGTCTGTTATCCTCAGCTGCCTCACCGCCGGGCTGTACGCCGGCCACAGTGACGGCACGGGGGACGCGGAGGTGGAGCGCTCAGAGTTGAGCATCTCCAGAGTCTTCTGCAGGGCGGACGCCACCACGTCGTCCTCCACGGTGCCCGGGTGCTTACACGAGAAGTAGTCGTGGTGGTTGCGCTGGTGGTGGCCGTAGTAGTGGCTCTTGGAGCGCTTGCCGGAGTTAAGGTGGAAAGGGAAGGCAGGGCTGTTGCTGCAGCTGAACTCGTACTCGCGGGGGGCAAAGAAGGCCAAGTGGGGGTCTTGGGAGCGGCAGCTGAAGCTGGAGTGGTTGTGAAACATGAGGTTTCCGATGGCCTTCCCGGCGATCTTCCCACGCTTCATCATGAAGTGGAGATCCATCATCAGCTTCCTCTTCGAGATCCCCTTCCGAAGCATGAAGAAGACTACCCTCACTATGTGCCACAGCCTTTTGCCCATCAAAGGAGAGGAAGGTCTCACTTCCATTGCAGTTTCTGTGTTGATTTTCTCTGTACGAGAGAGAGAGAGAGAGAGAGAGAGAGAGAGGGAAGAAGGGGAAAGTTATTGAGGTTTTTGGGCTTGGGTTGGATCTGAAGAGGGGGAGTGGGGGTAGCTATTTAAAGGGTACTTGGGAAAGGAAGAAAAGGTGGTGGTGGCCAAATTTTGGACGTTATAAATTTCTTGCAGCCGGGATTTACTAGAAGGTCCTTGAACTAGCTAGGGTTGAATTTTTTTCATGCATGATTGATTGAACTAGGGATCAATGATTAGAGATATTTAGCTATTTATTAACACAAAAACCCTTGCAGTATTGTGTCAGTACTCTTATCAGCTAGTGACTAATTTTGTGTATAACATATTTATCCAGTAGACCAGGGCTTGTATACTTGATGTGTAATTTACTCCGTCTAAAATCTGTTTGGGGATTTATAATTAATTGCAACAAAAAAGTTTTTGGAAGGTTCCAGCTTAGTTTCCAAGAAATCATAGGTAGGTGATCATATTTGTTAGCGAATTTATATGGGTAGTTCATTTAATTAAACAGCAGGTACTAATCTAGTTTATCTGATCTTTGTTTAACGGGGCCAAAGGGCAATTGGGCGGGAGGGAACTTCCTATCATGAGGGTTCTTGGACGAGTGGTAGGAATCAGAGGAGAGAACCACATCCGACAGCTCGATGAAGCTGGCGAGATTTGAATGTCAGAGAGAGTACCACCAAACTCTACGACGAGGCCATGGCCAGGAAGTAGTAATTCTTTGAATGGGTCCCCTCTTCTGAATCTGGGATGTCAGTATGTACTGTGAATGCCTGAGGAACTATGCAGCAATGCGTTTATGTTGTGTTTCATGATTCATCAACCATTCATTGATTTTCTATCCAGCAAAAAAAAAAACCATTAATTGATTTTCATTACTTCAATATCAGGCACACGAGATCCACTCAGCCGGACTGTTTGGTGTCAGAACCTGTAAAGGCAGCTGCTGTAGTCCTAATTATATGGTCTGGTAGATTTTCTGACAGTTGTACTCGTAGCAGGTGGAATATATTGTCTCCTGTTGAATATTCGCCTCTACGGATGTTTGGATGTTAATGAAGTTAACTGCAGGTTTACATTGCACTTGCAAAGGGGGAGATCTGATCGTCGGAATTACCAAAAACAGTAGGTCTGACCTTTTTCAATGACCCTCTTCGGAAATAGAAAAATACATACCCATTTTGGTATAATACAAGGAATTTAATTTGCTTTTCTATTTTATTACAATACTTGGAATAACGATTATTCTTAAATGTATGGGCATGTATACACATTTACTTTCAAAATTAAATTTTAACATATTTTCTTCTTGGATAGAACCCACATATTTGTTTGCTATGGCTCCTTGTTTTTCAAGGCTAGAAAAATTAAAGATGCATCTTTCATGAACATGATGTGTAAGATTAAGTTCGCGTGGGGCAAAGTGCAACATGTTTAGCAAGAAATAGTCTGGCTGCCGATGCATTGCTGGATTGATTAGGGTGGACAGGTCCCATAAAACAATGAAAGACAGACCCCACTGGGTTTGCTTAGCCGGGTCTAGTACGCATCACTGGTGGCTGACAGGGAACTTTAGAGGAAACTTTTCAAAGCAGCCACGATTCAAAGTTCAAATATAGGGTTAAGATGGTTCCCTGTCCTCGGCCATCAACCGGGCAAAGAAGATTGTCAATGAAGGTAGACTGGCCGGCACCTACCCTTCTTATCTTCTCCACGTCTCAATTCATCTCATCCCTGATCACAGCTATCACACGACGATTGGCATGAAATTGAACTTGATATATATTGGCATGAAATACAAAGTTCATAAAGACTTTATAGGAAAACTGTGGGCTTCTTCTAGAATGTAAGTCACGTTTTGTTTCAACAAAACGTTTTGCTTGACTTATAAGGCCACACTAGCTAATAAAGAGTTAACAAAGTTTGACCCTAATGGAGTAGAGCAATGAAGGCAAAGGCGCCAGTGAGATTGATGGAGCACGTGAGAAGTGGCTACTTGCATGAGCTCTTGAGTTCTTGGCTTCTTTGGCCGTGTCACCGTCCCTATCCAAGATGTGGAAGCCCTTAATGCTTAATTCTTTTTCTTGTTTCCAGTAATTTTATATTTTCAAGTAAGCCCGCGCTTTTTCGTTCTTTAGAAACAAATAAAAGCAAGAGCTAGGAGGCCTATATGGTGGCTGCTTTGCCATGCATGTGTCAAGGTTTTAAAAAGGAGATCAAGGGACACCAACCTTGTTGGACACCAATCAGGTGAACGCCACTAGAATCTTTATGGCTTTTACAATGAAATATTAAAAGAAAGTTTAAAGTAGCAGGTGCACTCGATTGAGTGGCATGCTTTGAATAACGCAACTTCGTTCCTGCTTTTCCAACGGAAAGTTTCTTTTTATACTGCTTCTCGAGGTATTGGGTTTGGTATGATTCTCTTTTTTTCTTTTCAGCGTGGATGATCTGTCTTCCTGAGGGGAGAAAAGCCCATAGTTCTGCCTGAACTTTGGCAAGAATCATCCGGCACATGAATCTCTTATCCTTATGTACAATATTGCATCGAATCCACTGGTGGTCGAGGGAGAAAAAGCTTTAGTTCTTTGTGATACTTAAATTTGGACTCTTTAAAACAAGAAGACTATATCCACTAAAGATTGCCTTCTTTTTCGCAATTTGCTAAACATATGGAAAGATGAGGAGGAATGAAGGTGGTGTAAAATGGGTCGGATTGTCGAGGATTTTCTTACTTCTAAATTTTCACCGGAAGCATCAACTTGATACCTTAGTTTTCCATTTTGGGGTGGAATATAGATCTATGCCAAGCATCAATATGATCGGCCACATCAAGGCCTCAACGCTCGATAGAGAAAGGTGGTCCTGTTTGAATAATTGCACTCAGTTCCTTTATATATGTCATGCACGGGCCAAAGGAACCCAAAGCTGAAGGGTCTTCTGAAAGGGTTCTCCTTTCAGTCATTAGAAGTTTGGTAAGTAGGTCCACTGAGTGAGAAGGATTTAGATTAGAAGTATTTATTAATAGTGCAAATCTGCTTCAAAGTAAGTTGATACATTTGTTAGAACATACTACAAATTAGTTTTCATAATCTATGACGAAACTCTACGATGGAATATTCAAAAGCAAAAGAAGAGAGCTAAATAATTAGTTAATTCATAAGTATACAACGGCCTCTTGGTTCAACAAAACAAGAGGGCCTCTCTGATTTGTGGCCAAGAATGCGTCTGTTGAAATCCAATTTGGATTTAGCTAAACTGATCTACCTTTGGAGCATTCTCGCGCTTATCAATTTGTTAATTTATGAAGATTGCTTTTGAGGAAGATGGCTAGGAATGGGCCATTCCCTTCGACGAACCCAAAATGGGACAAATGGGAGGATAAATGAAGTCCTTCAAGAGAAAATGATATAAGTACAGAAATCATATACGTGAAAGTTCTATTAAAAAACGTCTCGACTTGCATAAACTCGGATTAGATATTTCAGCACTACATGCTTTCATTATTGGTAATCCTTGGCGCTCAAACAACAGAGGAGCGTGCTCATGGAGCTGGCATTAAGACCACTGCTTAAGCACGGATAGCAACCATAGAAAATGGCTGCCATCAACTTTTTGGACATATGTCGGTAGATCTAGATATAGAAAGACCTTTGTTTTACGTTTGATGCACATCTTGCATGTCTTATGATGAGTGCGTGTCCATGCCTGTCTGATGCATCGTCCTGCATGTGAATGAGGTGATCCGTTCTATAAGAGAGTGTCTCTACTCTCTACAAACAATGGTCACAACCCCCAGAAAGACCTGATTTCTGACTGCATTATCATAGTATACTCGTGAAATATGTTCTTTGCATTGTTAACTAAAGACAATGTAGAAATAAACCCAACACTATGCATAATTATTCCTATTTCCTAATTTTAGGAGGCATGGGTCCAATTCAAATCCCAGTCTCTGTAAGATTATACTCTTTTTTTGGTGCAATTCTATACTCCCCCTTAAATTGGTGTCCGCAATTCCGGAAACAGAGACAGAGATATAACCAGCTGTATGTTAATAGTAGAACGGGGCTATTATCGCTTTCTTTTTGCAGCCGCAGTTCCCCCAACAGTCAATGCCTCATAACACGAGGCAAGGCCAAGTACTCAGGTGGACCCATATAAGCGGTTTAAAGACACAGAATTAAGCAGAGGTGCACTGCAGTAGTACAGTAAGCATGGTATCACTTCAAGAAAGTAGACATAAAACCGATCCACAATTCTTATCGTGCCATATATAACTGAGTGAATTCGATTCTACATCATTTTGTTCTTCTCATTGTTGTTATGGCTCAGTTTGAGGAGTTTTTCCATTAGTTTATCTATCTCTTCTTCGCCTTCCTTCCGCATGAGCGCCGCCATCTTTTTAGCCTGCCTTCTCACGCCCTCACCGTCCTTGTCCACCATTACTTGACGGATTGTCTTGGCTACTTCCTTCCGATCAAACCTTCCATTGCTCTCAATTGCTCTCTTAACCTCCAATCCGACCCCTTCCTCCACCACCAACCTTGCATTAAGGGGTTGGTCAAGGTGTAGAGGCAAAGCTATGAGAGGCACCCCGGAACTCATTCCTTCCATGACAGAGCTCCAGCCACAGTGCGTTAGGAAGCCACCAATGCTAGGGTGCCCTAGTATCCTCGTTTGAGGTGCCCACCCTTCAACAATAAGGCCCATGTGGTTCACTCTACTATGGAAACTATTCGGAAGTACCTCATGGATATCCATTTTTTTGCCCTCCAGGAACCTGATCACCCAAATAAAGTTCACCTGGCTAAGATCAAGGCCGTAGGCGACGTCTTCTATCTCCTCTTTGGACATGAAATACTCGCTACCAAAGGAAACGAACACGGTAGAAGCTGTCTCCTTCTTGTTAAGCCATGCCATAAACTCGCACTGTGGATCAGGGTCTGAAGGCCCACGAACAAGTGGTCCTACTGGTACAATCTCCTTGTTAAGTTGAATGTACAAATAGTTGATGTACTTCGACTCCACCTCTGGAGACGTCTTGATTGCAATGAAAGGTGAGGAGCGATCAGCACACGTCATAACTCGGTCTACATCAGTGATGCCATTGGCTCTAGCGTAGGCAGATTCCAAAGTCTTTTTAGCTTCATGTTCCTTGAGATAGATCATGGGGAATGGAAATTCAGAGTTTATTTTATAAATGAAGTGTATATAGAAGGAAAAAAATGCGGCACCAGTGGTCAGGAATAGGATGGCGGGTATATTTATAGATGCAGCTGAAATGGGAGCCCAAGGTTGGATGAAATCGTAAATAAGAACATCAGGTTGGTAAGACCTGAGGATATCTGAAAAGGATGGTTCTGCTAGATCGAATGCTTGTTTCAGAGCAGGCATGAGATAGGGCGGAAGCGACTTGGTTGTGTGGTAGTCAGGGGGGAGGTTTGGGAGTTCTGGGAGGTGGAGTTCCACTACCTGTATATAAAGGGAGTAATCTTCGCCCAACTCCTGTTGAATAGAAGAAATGTTTACAGGTGTGGTGCAGAAATATACAAGAAAATTCCTCTGAGCAAGTCTCTTTGATAGCTGCAAGAAGGGTGATATGTGCCCATGAGCAAGCCATGGCAGCATCAGAACACGAAGCTTATGATCCTTGGAATCCATCAAATCAAAATCTCACTTGAATTGGGATTGAAATTGAGCCGGAGATGGTAAGGACAGCTCGGGAAATAGGGACACTAATGGAATGCGACGTGTCAAGAGAGCTGGAGAGGTGGCGATGCCAAACATGATCAGTCAGTTAATGAAAAGACAAGAGGGACTAAGGGACGACTACTGCTGTTAATGCTTGGGGACAATGGCATGCAGCCGCAGCTATTATATGCCAAAACCCTGTCATGAAAATCCAGTCAATACATAGCTCTGAGTCATCCCCACAATGACCTTATAGACGAGTCCAGCAATCCAAGCCGACTTTTAAAGTTAGCCATCATCTTTAAACCAAGCTCATAAACCAGTAACACCCGAATGACCAGCTTCACAAAATATGTAGACTAGAGCGAAAATGACAATGATTAATAAACATATAACAAAAGGCTGGCACAACCCAATTAAGCCTCATCCGACCTTCAATTGCATGCAGAAGAACCTCGCCAAGGAATGGAGATTGCCAAATAGATACTACTTCCCCGTGATCAGGTCAACCTGAGACGAATTAAGCAAGAGTACTTTGACAAGGAGATATTCACCAAGATCAACCAACAAGAAACCACGGGATGAAATATTCAACAGCTGAAAGCAGATAAAGAGCTCAACCCAGTCTCAGTTTTCATAAGCTGGCTAACCATGGCTTTAGCACAAATGTTTGGATGATGAAGCTTCAGTTGGATTGCTTTATTCTGCATATATTTCTTGGTAATTTGATACGTGACATAATTTGTTTGATGAGATTAACACAAGATCAATTATCTTCTAAAGCAAATGCCCACAAACTAGGAAGCAGAATAAATTAATTACATATTCCCTTCCTCATACTTGGAAAAAACTTGATAGCACCTAGCAGTTAAACATAACAAATTGAAAGATAAACATAACAAAAACAAAAGCATTAGCGCCATGCACGTCCATGTTTGAGCTTCAGGAAAGTTTGCCATCGAACTTCAAAATGTTGGCTTGTGAACTCTCATCGAGGAACAGAAAGACCCAACTCTAGAAAAGAATTCAGTTAACAGAAATCAGTAAAGTTGCAAGATAGATGTCTTCGAGAAAATTAAATGCATACCTTCATAAACCATTGATCAGCAAAATCCAGGAAATAAGATAACAGAATTGCTAATATTCACTACTATAAAAAACCTAAGATTTTATCCTCCCTAAACATTCCATATCCATGCTGATGGGGCAATAGAACATTGGATAGTGAGTGTGGTCTCTTGGCAGCTTGGTTGGCAAGTTGGCCGAGTGTTGGCAAGGGTTCACTCGCAAGGAAAGTTTGGGTATGCATTTAGACTCAATAAAATTAACCAATTATAACATCAGCAGTCCGCACACATAATGCATGGACATATAGCTATCCTACTGAACATAAGCTACACATCCACAATCCATCAGAATGTACCTCTCCAATCTCCAAACAGAAACCTCACTGATTTTTCTCCTTCAAAGTACGAGGAGAAATGACCAATAGTGGAATGCCAAATTGAAGGCATCTTAGTAGGAGCCATCTGTCCCGATTGTCAACTTATTTTGTTATACTTATTGCTTGAAATTAACATTACAGCTGATAAGCAACTCAATATAAGTTTTTTTTATTACATCTCAAAGTAAATGCTACAAACATCACAGACAGATCATAAGCTCGTCGGTGTTTAACTCCTAAGCTCAAGACCACGCCAACTCCTTCAAAATAGTATGAAAAAGGAAATGCGAGATGGTTAGAAGTTAGAATGCCCGTCGATCGTACAGAAAATTGAAGGCATCTCAGTAGGAGCCATCCATCCCAATTCCCAACTCTTATTGATTGAAATTAACATTATAGCCAATTAGCTAATCGAAATGAGATTTTTTTTTGCATCTCAAACCAAAAGCTACAAGCCTACAAACATCACAGACAAATCATAAGCTCGTCGGTTGTTTAACTCTTAAAGCTCATATACCACAAACTTAGAAAGATATGAGAATAGACAGATCTCTTACAGACACATACAAAAGGAGATCAGACTCCAGGGATTCCACGGTATAGCATACCCTGAGACAACGACCTCGAATTAACAGCGCCCAGACACGACGTCAACCGTGCGGCGGAGACGGCGCTGTGGAGCGGAAGTAGGGAATGCACGCATCGCATCTCCGCTGGTACCCTGTCACGTAGGGCGGCATAAAAAATGAGTGGATTGTGATTTCAAGAGAATGGGAGGGATGGGAACTTGCCTTGAGAATGAAAAGCATGGGCGTTGGAAGGGATTAGTCGGAACTGAAGTTGCTCTGGTGGACGCTCTTGCGGGGGATCTGAGCAGAGCAATGGCGGAGTTCGAAATCGATCGGTATCGAGACGCCATGAAGGGATAGAGAGAGAGAGAGAGAGAGAGAGAGAGTTCTGAAGAAATTGGAGGGGGAGAGGGGTCGGGTTTTGACGAGGTTTTTCTCGAGTCGAATTGCTTAATTGAGACTACCTCCCTGAGATATTTGAAAATCCAATAGTATCCCTACTTTTTTTCCTTTTTAAAAGTTAAGGACCCGACTGGAGGTTGCTGGGCTTTTCTGCCCTAACGCACGGAGGAAAAGGAAGAAGAAGAAGAAGAAGAAGCATGAAGAAAGAGGGTGAAGATATAGGAGAAAGAATTGAACATAAGCATGTTCGGTCTACTATCCATTTCGGCACTAAACTGGTAAGACTACAGGTGTTTACAGATGGAGGTCTAGTAGATCGGTCCTCTCTTGTGGTAGACCAGACCTCACGGGATTTTGTATCACGTAGACCAATCGTATGTGTGTAGTTGCGTATGCATGTGAAAAAACTTCCATTCTAAGGCGTATCTTCACGAGATTCTTTCTCATATTGGATGCCCAAGGGCATATATAATAGGGTTTTTAGGGCTTTCTATGGCGTAATTTATCTCTTATAAGTATTTTGTGTGTTTTATCTCTAAGTTTACTCAAGGGTTTAAATGGTTAAGGGGTTTGTTCATGCTCAAGGTTGAAGAATAGTTTGAGTATGTGTTCTTGTAATCTTAAAAGTATTTAAATAAGCACTATTGAATATTACATTCTAGGAGACAATGGAATGGAAATCCTTTATCGGTGGTGAGGCGGTTTGGCCAAACCACACCAAATAGCATGCTTAACGTTTGTTTCATCGTTTGTATTTCCTTTGTTAGATTTTTCAAAGAATCATCTCTAACCCACAGAGGTCAATCCTATTTTTACAGCAAAAGGAACAAGGCAATCAGCCTCTTTAGGCACTTATCCTACCACCAACCCCTTTGGGCATGCACAAAACCCCTTCCATCATAAGCACAGGGTAAATAAATACATAATCTCACATGGGTGGCCAATGGAGTGGAGGCACAAAATAAGGACCTTGTCATAGGAAAACTCTTTTTACCAAAAGAAAGGTTCATAGGAAAACGCTTATAGCTTGTGCGAAAGTAGCTTTGTTGCCCAAAAAATTAGGCCAAAATTGGTTGTGCCATAGTAACTTCAGAGAAACTCTGGCCTTAAAATCTTAACGAGAGATATGCCCAAAAGGGAGGAGAAAATTTTCGGTCTAGATACGACACCAAGTTGACATGCTAATGTAGTGTCGGCACCAATCAACCCCCCTGCCCACAAGGGGGTTGTATAACTCTTGATTGGTTATCGACACCATGCTAGCATGCCAGCTTGATGTCGTATCTACACCGATAAAGTTCTCAAAAGGGAGAGGGCGTTATTAATATTCACAGGCACTATTATCTATGGAAAGGGGTGGTTGTAAGCTTGAAAATGAAGGATCTTGTGATAAAGTTACTTGAATCTGTTTCTTGTAGTGAGCTTCACCACCAAGCTTACGAGGCTGTTCGGGCTTCCGGTTTAGCTTCAACTTATGAAAAATGGCTGCTAAACGCTCTCTTACCAAAAAATAAACTTTAGCTTTCACATCTTCTCTATTTTCTTGTCTGCCTAAAAGGCATTACAAATCCAGAATCCGTGCTTTCCTGCAATCACTGCCTTACTGGAAGATATAATACTGATCCTTGATTGGCTCATGTGAGATTCTACCCAAAACCTTCAATGCGATTTAATACAACTAGCTCCCCATATATCCCAATCACCTCATAACCAGTCATAATCCTCTCAAATGTTGACAGCGCCAAGAGATGTAGCCGCAATCTTGGCCAACTTATTACCAATAAACTAAGCAGATGAGCATGCAAGACCTTGACTTGCACGCGCTTTCATTTAAAGTTCTCATGCATGAAGCCACTACCAACTACCGGAAAAAGATTCAACTGAGCACGAGATAACGATGATAGAAAATAAAGTGAAATGAGTGAGCTAGCATTGCTTACTTTGTCTCTGTCAGCTGGAAAATTAAGATCCGCCCAGCATTCCATCTTCAACTATAAAAGATGGTCGAGCGCAGCCAGCAACCATAAACAACGCGCACCAAGAGTGACCCCTTCCCCATCCTTGTCCACCTCTTGTGCTTTTCCAGCCTGCTCCGTTCGGATTGCTTTAATATGGAACGACTGTGTTGTTCTATAGAAATGGAGCCTAGAACGCTGAACGAAGGAGAACTACATAATGCCAGGGTGATTTTTCTTGTATATAGTTATTTTTGTTTATACATATCTATAAAGGTTTGAGCGTATTAACTTTAGAATGCTTAATTTACAGCTGTTATACCAAGGAGGTATAATAAGTTGCCACTTACCATAATTGAATTTCCAATGCAGGAAGCAGCAGTAAGCGTAGTCCAAAATGAGCCTAATGAAGCCTCTCATATTTTCACAGAGGTTTATCTTTTTTCAGAAGAGCTTTTTCTTTGCAAGTAAATAGTATAAACTCATTGCTATTTTAGAGAAAAAGATCACTATTAATTATCTACCTGAATTTCCACCACCATGTTGTATTCTAAATCTAAAATATATATACAAAGGTTTGACAGAGAAGAAGATTGAACATGGAAAACCCAAGCCAAAAACTTTAAAGCCAGCTAAATCTCTATGGAAACAATAGAAATAACCAACATTCTTCTTAGATGAAACCTATGTTTATACCTTCTTCCTCTATGAAAATGTTTTTCTTCCTCTTTCTTCTGCAAGGGGATAACATAAATAACCAACATTCTTCTAAACGAAACCTATTTTTTGTACCTCCTCCCTCTATAAAGTGTTCTACCTTCCTCTTTCTTCTGCAGGGTATGAAACCAATTCTCACACTCAGAAGGATTGAAAAGGAAATGGAAGTAAGGGACCGGCTTCATGGGCTAGTCAAGGTTAAAGAAACAACTAACATCATGGAGAGATCATTGGATTGTGCATGCACTTCCACAAAGATAGAAGAATCACCAGACAAAACTAAGATTACAGAGCCACTTACAGCACCCTTTTGAAGAGCAACGATCAGGGCAACTCCTATTAAAAAAGCAGCAAAGACTACAAGAAAGGGCAAAAAGATCTGTAAATCAAGTAAATAAAGCCCTGCACTGTGAATGTGATGAAAGGATTCCCTTTTTCGAAAACCTATTTTTGAAAGAATACTAATTCATTGTATCATAATCAAAAGGCACTGTTCAAGAAGTTGTACATTATTTTTGCTTCGTTTTTTTGCTCACTAACTTGTACACAACTTTCGTTATTGTCAATTGTGGATTGATTTAGAACCTAGAATTTACATGGTTTAAGATTTGTCATAAAACTTAATTGTAGCTTACTTCCTTTCTGGATAAGAAAATTGCATCAAAATGTTACAGCACAATTTGAATTGAGATCAGTCACACAAGAAACAATCATCTCAATCAACCTATGGACCAGAAGCAGCTTACTACAGCCATGCTTTGTTGTTGCACCAGCCTAACCATCAAAGAAGGCGCAACTTTCCTGTAACTGAATCCACCAATTCCTTTTTACCTGGTCAATGGAAGACAAACGAGACTGGCATTACTCAGAGGAAAAAACATATAAATGGCGTGAAATTAGAAGATTCAAACCTGGTCCAATGGCAAGAACTGTCTTTGACCCAGCCAAAACCTACAATTACAATGTTCATTCTTCAGGAAGAACTTAAAAATGAACATGACAGATTTGAGACATAAAAACATCATTTACCTATATATTATTATCACTTGATCAAGGACACATAAGACCTTCTCTAAGCATTTATATATACAATCTTTATGATACACATCGCAAAATTGTATGTGCATTACTATAGGTACTGAATTTGCTAACAGATGTATAGAAACGGGAAAAAAGTAAATTAGAGGGGGAGTGAATAATGACCAATTATGAAAGGAATAAAGTATTACTTTAAATGTCTTTTCTGAATTGTTTTGTACTTTTTTTTTCTGTTTGTTTCTCTCATCAGGAAAAAAACATCAATGCTCAAAGAGGATGGTTATTTGGTGGCAGAATTTTTTCTGGCAATCTAATACAGTGACAATCAACTGACTCTGTTATCAAGAAAAACACTTTTCATAATTTGCTAAATGTCCAAAACAAAGTGTCCTATCACCTTAACTGTAAAACAGCCTTCACAAGTCACACATCATACATAGTGGAAAAAAGATGTTCCATAGCCCTAGCCATCAGTTTATAAAACACTTGGTCCCTTCACAGATCCAGGTTAAAAATTATGATACTAAAACAGAGATCTAGATTAAAGTATGAGCACAAATAGAATATTTATCTTAGTTACAACAAGGCAAAATCACCTGTGTTCGCCCAGCATCAGAGACAACAAAAGTTGGAAGGCCAATGCTTTCTGCTGTATTTTTCAGCTTATTCCTGAGAAAATCAATAAGACTATAACTAGAAAAACTATAAATTTTCTGAACATAGTACCAAAGTGCACTCACATTTCTTGCATATTTTTGCATGAAACAACTATTTTGGGCTGGCCACATTGCTCCCATTGTCTCAAAAGGTACTGTTGGCTACAAGAATAGAGCAAATAAAAGGATATTCATGATTTCATCATTATAGACAATTTCAATGACAAATAGGTGCAATGCAATGTATGCATAATACTCATTCAATTACTCATGTCCATATTTTGTCCCAAGTCAACATAGAGAACACATGACGCTAACAGAAATATACATGCAGTAATCGCATACCTTTTTATCAACTCAGCATACAAGCCTGATGCTGCATCTGCCATTTCATACGAGTTAAAATTGAAGATTTCATTTGCGGTTGTCATGCATTTCAGCACAAATATAAATGAGGTAAATGTACTTCTTGTTGCAGATTCATTAGTCGGGTAATTTATAAGCCAGTATGCAAGAAATAACAGATACAAATAAAATGGCAATAAATGGAAATAAATGCCAAGACAACATCTAAACATTAAGCAATAACTTACGAGAACATTGAGATGCAATCTTCCCAGTTCCCATCTTTAGATCTTGTCTAACAACCAAAACCTGAAATTCATCGATCCACTCATCTAAGATCCATCTAAGAATTAGATGCAATGACGGTGACAACAATGATTTGAATACCAATTACAAACAGTGGGGACAAGGTACATATTCACAACATTACATATAACTTCCAAAATAAAAATATTAAAAGGGAAACATGCTTCTCAGTGTCTGATGGACATGAATGTAAACCAACCTGTCATTTGAAGCTTATGATAAGAAAAAGGGAAAAAATGCCACAAAAGATCAGATATGGTCACCTGTAATTCACGTTTACAAACACAACACTCCTCTCAAACAGAGAAATGAATTTGCTTTATGCATTATTAGTTTTTTCAAGTGTACAGATGAGCAAGGCACCATACTCCAATGTACGAATTAGAATATGCTTCTGGGTGCCACGTGTAATTAATCTCCATATTTGAGTAGAAGTACTATTTAAGGAAGTTTAGCAATTAACCTTTTTACTCCATCCGATAACTCTTATTACTCCATCCACTCTTTCTATAAGAACAATAATACTAAGAAATGGGACAATTTATATTGAAAAAAGAATTTTCAAACAAAAAGTTTATTAATATGGGATTGAGGGAGTATATATTATCATAAGAAAACATGAAAATAAGTATCACCATATCTCTGTTGGGTTTTTTCCCTCCTCATGTGAGGCCCATAGTGTTGGGCTTCCCAGAGGCTCACTACTTGACTCACTTTGGAGTTAAGTGTAAGTTGCTAAAGCAAAGAACGACTTCTTTGTAAAAAGCTAATTATTCTTAAAAGAGGGTTATTTTGAGAGAAAGACTACAACTTTGAAGGAGCTTTGGAGATCAAGAAAATGGTTTTTTTTTTAGGAAAAAGGAAAAGGAAGGGAAGAGACTTTTTTGAAGTCAAGGCATCCTCTTGTGAAAGAAAAAACAAATCATAAGTAGTTTGTGGTAATCATTCCATCTTTATTATTTTGTGTATTCCACCTAAATGTGAGATTTCTCCCTAGCTTGTAAGAGGGTATTTACCCTTATATGTTGATGTAATCTCTACAAAGTAGAGTATATCCAATATTGATTGTAGTAGATTTGGTCTCTAGACTTCGTGGATGTAGCCGTTGCCTTGGCAATGAACTACGTTAAATTTGTGTCTTCCAAGTGTTCGATGAAATGTTCCTTTGTGTGTGATAACTTGTGCATCCTACATCAAGGAGGTATAGAATACTCACTTACATCATTGTAGGTGTGGATAAATGTGTATTTGATTGTATTTCTTGGCTAACTCAAAAGAGGAAAAATGTATAGTTTTCCCAACAATCTCATCTCCTGCGGCACCTCATATGCAAGAGCAGTTATGCGAATGAAGACGATATTCAAACATCAATTCAAAAAGTAAACCTACTAATCATCAGGTGCAAACAAGGAAAAATACCAAAACTTTTCTAGTCTCGTTCAATGCATTTCAAATATAGTAACAAACATAAATGCATTTCAGCTAAAACAGGAGCAATAACAGAAGAATTTTAGATAACAGAAACCAGCATCTAAACAAGTAAGATATTTAACATCACACCATTTTAAGTTCTCCGTCAGCTTGTGAAACTGATGACACTTGCTTTGCTGAACTTGAAAAGGACTTCCCTTTTGCAACGTTTTTGTTATTCGTAGGCAAGACCATAAACAAGCCGAGAAGGAAGCCAACAATAAGACCCGGTATGAAGTTCTCCGGTCTCAGACTTAGCGCAAGCCATGGCTGTCGTCTATGTTGCTGCCATTCCACAACCAAAAACACATTCAAATCCCTCAAACTAAACAAAAAAATTAAGTAGAAAACTAATAAGCAGGTGAAAACGATAAACAGGAGAAAAAAACACAACATTTTTATCATTCCGACTCTGATTCCTCCATGAATCCACCATCTGATCTCAGGCCACTCGGGGCTGGTAAGCGAGACGAGCACGAACAGATGAAGCAGAAGAACCCGGTATCACTTGGTTCGGGTCATCTTCCTGACTCCTGGACCGATGGTCCGTTTCATGAACCGGACCCGGCCTGTGATTGCGTCACGTGCCGGGGATCCTTTACCGTCTCCGCTCCGCCCGCCATCCCTCACGTGACCCCCACACGCACACAATGAATCTCACGAATCCCTCGGCCACAAAAGGACAAAACGCCGCCTTCTCCCAAGCGTCGCCCCTGATGGACACGTCATCCAACTCCCCGCCTTCCTCGACACCGGGCCGCCATTTCAGCCCCTCGCCGCCGTTTGCTGACCGGATATTCCGGGCGCTCTGCCACCGCCTCCTCCTCCTCCACCGCTCCGATGCCACGTTCCACGTCCTGGGCGCCACCGGCAACGTCTACACTGTCGCCCTCTCCCTCCTCCCCACCTGCACCTGCCCCGACCGCGCCGTCCCATGCAAGCACATCCTCTTCGTCCTCCTCCGCGTCCTCGGTCTCCCCCTAGACGACCCCTGCCTCCGCCGCAGGACACTCCGGCCCTTCCAGCTCAGCCGCCTCCTAGCCTTGCCCACCTCCCCCGAGACTCTCGCCGGCCGCCGCACCAGAGAGAGGTTCCATCAGCTCTGCAACCAGCCGGGCCGGGAAGTGTTGTCCCCTGCGGGAAATCACGTGAAGGTGGGAGGTGCATGCCCGGTGTGTTTGGAGGAGATGTTGGAGGGAGAGAGGGTGGTGGGGTGCAGGGTGTGCAGGAACTCTCTGCACGAGGAGTGCTTCGCGAGGTGGAAGAGCAGCGCGGGGAGGAGGAGGGCCACCTGCGTGCTGTGTAGGGCGCGGTGGAGAGAGCCGAGGGAGCAGGACAGATACGTGAACTTGGCGGCTTATGTGAGCGAGGAGGACGACGAGGGTGGAGAAGAAGAGGGAGCTTCCTGTACAGCTCACATCAATTCTAATTGATAGTATAAGATTCCCTTCGTTCCAAAATACTATGAACATTTAAAAAAATTCTAATTTTTATTAGACCATGAAAACCACATGCTCCTTCTCCCTGATATCCCGTCCAACTCGTATGCTCATTCATGAACAAAATTTTAGTCAATTTTTCTAAGTCTCCTTCAATTATGGAATGAGGAAGTCACTTGATTTGGTAAATTGTACATAATATTTTAGAATAATAATATTTCAAAATGTACATAGTATTTTGGAACGGAGGGAATAGTTTGCTTAATCTGTTTCGTTTATTTTTTTTCCGATTTCTGTAATCCTGTCAAAAAAAGAAAAGAAAATGAAAATGTAAGTTGGACGCCATGTAAGTTTCTACTCCTTCTTTTCTACTTCCGTATACCGTACTCCCTCCAACAACAACATTGTATGTCCGGATTAGATAACCAAAGCGAAACTAGTTCACTTTGATTTTCTAATTCAGACAGGTAATGTTGGAAGGAGGGAGTATTTATGAAATTTGAAAGGTACCATCTAAAAAAAAGTGAAGGGACAATTAAACCATGTTTCAGGAGGGAGTCTGATTTTGTTATCTCCATGGTTTATTGTATATTCATTTGGTAAAGTGGTGAGAGCGAACTAAAAAAATGACTAACAGTCGCGGGAATGGATATGGAAGCAGCAACTGGCATCATTAGCCCTTACGTGATCAAATTCCTTATCCATTGGCCTAAAAACAGAACTAATTGCATGCTCAAGAGTAACACGACTCAAGTTTGACAACGAGGCATTTCCCACCTCGATTTGCCTTATAAAGTGTCCTAAAGTCCTGATTATGAATTCTGCTTTTCTCATCTCCTTTACACAACCAATCATTTGCAGATTATATAAACTCAGCTTATATAACACTCCCATGCTCTCACTCCTATATTATCATTATCAACAATAATAGAGAGCATCTACCTTATCAGCGCCACCGACATGGCCTCTGGGGAAGTCCCAGCGCAGTTTCGCTTTGGCGAAGCTCATAAGCAGATGAAGTCACTTCTTGTTCCAAAATTGTATGTTGAACACATGATCAAAGATTGAAGCAAGCAACAATTAACTAACATTTGCTCAAAGTGACTTCATCTTAGGTTGGTTCTGTCAAAGCGGGGGCAATGATGTCCTTTGTAATTGACAAGCAAGGCTCCCTGTGGCTGTGGGGAAGCTGCCGCCCGCAGAAGGAAATTCAGGATGGTGTGTTTCTCTTGTAAGCAGCTTCACTCCGCAACCCATTTGGGATTTCTATGGTCATATTGTTGCTAAGGTTGCATGTGGGAATGCACATGTTGGAGGTGAACTTTGTGCTACACTCGGGGAAACAATAATCATGGGCAATTATGACTTGGAGATAACAAAATCAGACTCCATCCTGAAATTGTGAAACTTTCAATGAAGAATCTCCCTGGCTGGCTTATGACACTGCATGCGGAGCTCACCATACTGCTGTTCTTACCCATAGAAAGACGAGCAGTAGTGACCTGATGGCAGCAGAGAAATGTTGCTCGTGCTGGACGTTCGGTCTTGGAGAGAATGGACAGCTTGGACATGGAACCACTAACAGATCAAACTCTCCAACACGGGTAACTGATCTGCCCCAGTCCTCCACAGTATATCTGTTGACTGTGGTTTATTCCACACATGTGTTGTTCTAGAGGATGGAAGTGTGTGGGCATGGGGAATGGAGAAAGGTCCTGGATTGATACCCGTTACAGTGGAACTGGCTCAGGAGATGCTCTCTTCCCTTCAAGGATATCTAGTGATGAGTGGCCTAACTTTATGGACCCTGTTCGAATTGCTTGTGGTGCTGCTCATACTGTACTTGTGGCCCATAGTGGATTCAAGATTTGGGCATGGGGCAGGGGAAAAAGTGGTGTTCTTGGAAGAGTCAATACAATTGATAGCTTTGTTCCTTGCATAGCAATGGGGCCACCACTTCATAAAGATTTTGAGAATGAGAAAGCAATTGAAAAGAATCCAGAGACAATGGATGTTACACATGGAAACGAATCAGAAAGAGTGTTAGAATTGGAAAAGAAATTGTCCTCAACAATGGATGAAATGCAACTTCTGCAATCGAAGTTGTCTGTCATGGAACAATATGCTGGTATATTACATGCATCTTTGGAGCCCCATTTGAAGAAAAAAATTTACCTTCTTCTTTGAGGCATTGGGGCATGTTCAATGTGGAGAGAGAGTGGGAGAATATGATAGAGTCAGCTGATGGTGGGCAATTAATTCGAATGGAAGCTTTTTATAGACTCATGCTTGCTGGTGTGAAGGACAAGATTATGAATAAAAGAATAGAGGAATTAGTAAAGGTGGCTTTCCAGTCTCTATCTATTTCGAAACCAGGTGAGAAAGAGAGTCTGTGAAATAATTAAACAAAATAGAGTCTGTAGAACATACATACTGGTTCTTTCAGATTGCTTATGAAAAGGAAAGCTGCACCTAAAATCCCAAAAAATGCCTTAAAGAGTTTGTTATACACGACACCCTTGTGAATTGGACAACGTTCCGCCGTTTGCTCACTCTTTTAGAAAACCAAGTAGGTGTAACAATTAAAATGGCTGGTCTTATTGAAAAGCAGTCTTGATATTTCGGCAGTTGTAATTTATCTCGAGTATGGAACATATCTGAATTCCATTACCTAGTGCTTATTTTATCATTTTTTAATAAAATTAGCCGAATTGAATTTCCGATTTAATCTCTGAATAAAATTGGTAACTGACTTTGCTTTGGAAAGATGTGAGCTATTTTGTGGCAGTGGAGAAACATTACAATTCTTTGTTTTGGCAACATTCCATGTCAGTATGATAAATCTGTGTGATTCTGTACTAAAGTAGAGTAAATACAAAAAAGATAAATAAGTTCTGAAATGAAGTATGTTAAGGAGGAGCATTTTTGAGTTCAGATAGCAAACAAAAAAAGTCGTTTTGCGTTGTTTCCAAATAAAACTTTATGTTATGTGATTGGGCAGGGCTATGTATCCATGCTTGTACTTTGCACCCATTGTGTGCATATAGCGCAATCCAATTGATTGGGCTTAATTCTGAGTCCACGTCTTGTAGGTTCATGATTCCGTTTAAGTGTCTGTCAACGAATCAATCATCTAGAACTCACAAGTTCAAAAACATAACTGAACATCGAACCGCTTCACGTAGCCACAATCATCCCCAGCCCACTAAGCTTATAACTACTCAATTGCAACCGTCTGGAACCGTCACCTTCTTCTTTAAAATCTGAAGTTGTTATCGCTCTACGACTTCCCCGATTACATAATCATCTCAGAAGGTTGGAGCAATTCTTTTGATATTCCTGAGGCCTCTGTTTCCACCATATGCTCAAAAGCAATGGCCAAGTTTGCTTCTGTTGTGGCTCTTGGCCTTCTCTTCTGTGTTTTTTTCAATGTGGCCGCCGATGCTTCGAACGAGTTTACAGTGGGAGATGATCAAGGTTGGCGAGAGCCCGATGGAAATGATACTTCCCTTTACACTCGCTGGGCCGCCAAAATCAGATTCCAGATTGATGATTCAGTCCGTAAGTCCGTCCGGTCATTTGCTTCTTTATTATTGCATGGATTTCTCATTTAGTCTCTAATCATATTACAAAGAATTTGTTGAGCGTTTGAACACGATACTGACTTTCATGATGTCGAGGTGTTGCTTCTCGTTTTTCATTTGAAAATTATGAGGATCTCATTCTGTTTAGTGCAAGTACATTTAGGATGTTTGTTGTTTAGTTAAAGAACATTTAGGTTGTTTGTAGTTTTATTAAAGATGTTGAACTTGTATATTAGTTTTGATGATTGTAAGATTGGCAGATTGTTTCTTGTGATTCTATACCACGATGTAAGAGTGACATATATGACATGGCTTTCTTTGAGATGGTTTAGGCTTTCAGTACAAGAATGATTCGGTTATGGTGGTGGACAAGAAGGATTTCTACCATTGCAACACCAGCAACCCTATAGCGGTCTTCAACGACGGGAGCACTGTTGTCAAGCTGGATAGGTCGGGCCCCTTCTACTTCATCAGTGGGGACCTTTCTCACTGCAAAAAGGGCCAGAGACTGATCGTGAACGTGCTGACACCACACTCACAACCCCCTTCTTCTCCATCGTTTCCACCTCCACAGCCGAGTCCTTGGCCTGCCTCGCCGGCCCCGTCTCCCCAGTCCAACTTGGCCGTCTCTCAGTCCATTTCCGCCCTGTCCTTGGCCGCGGCCGTTGGATGGTGGGTTCTTTGTGGCCTGCCCTTCCTCATGCAGTGAAGTGCTATTACGCAGAGTGTGCGCACGATATATCCTACGGATTCTAATTGAAATGTGGAAATAAATGCATGAAATAACTAGTCTACTGCAGTTGTCTGACTTGATTGATTTTAATGTCATTTGAGTACATTTTTATAATTTGTAATTTGTAATTGTAGGTGATGCAAGAGCTTAGTGGCTTTGGACACCAATCTATTATTTGTTCAATCTTTTCAATGTAATAGATTATGATAAGATCATTTTGGAAGCAAGTAGATAGTATGGTAAGAATTTGTGGCGATTATATTAGGGAGAGCTTATAAATATTTTTTTTATTTGATACATGGGGTATAGTCACTTGCCTCCACGGCCAAATGTGTTGGGGCCAGTTATTTTGTGTTCATAATCGTTGGATATTTTTTTTTCTTTGGCAACATGTTCGTGGACTCGCTTGTCCTAACGGAACCTCTAGAGCAGCCCACTGGGTCTGGAGTTTCTGCAATGGTATAGTCGACAATATTCGGATTGGGCCTATTAGCGTATTCATGTAGGCCCAACTTGGGCATCTAGTTGGATCCAAAGCCCAATTCGAATGTTACTCGAAATAACAAATCGAAAAAGTAAGACCGCTCGCAAGCATCGACTGCCCGCAAGAGGTGTAGTCACTGGCCAGTGGGTTCCATGCGATCTTATGCCTAGCTGAAGTGGGGCCTGCACCATTCGATCTTCGTGCGGACGGCGAGCGGCGCTTGTACTATTTGTTTGCAATTCGCTCACCGTTTAACCTGTCTGGATTAGAAAACTAGAATGAACTAAAATCAGTACATTTTGGTTTTCTAATCCAGACAAGTAAGAATACATGGACGGAGTATTTGAGCTAAAAGCCTAAAACCCCGTAAAACCTAGAGCAGTAGAAAGCTTGGGGCAGCGCTTATTTCGGTCCCGATCGGAGCTGAGCTCTGCCGTTTGGCGGCCATTTGCTAGGCGGAATGCCGGGCCGCGCCACGGAGCCGGCAGGTGCGCTGTTGCCCTCCGCCTCCCCACTCGCCGTGGACCCTCCGGTCGCCCACCTCGTGCGCCATGGCCTCAAGTCGCCTATCTCCCGCATCTCCATCTCCTGGTCTCGCGGCAACTCCCTCGCGGTTTCCTACTTCTGCGCTCCCCCCTCCTCGGAGGCTCCCGGGGGTGGTTCTGCTGACGAAGCTCCTGGCGGCAGAGTGGTGGAGGTCAAGCTCAGCAGTGGTGAGAGCGACGTCGACGACGCGCAGAGGCGAAGAATCGCTTATGGTTCCCTACCGCCTTTTGCGATGCTTCAGAATAGGAAGAACTCCATGCTGACCATGTCGCGGATCTCTTCCTTTCATGAAGAGTGGTAATTTCGAATCCAGCTCAAGTATGCTTTAGCTTATTAGCATTTGCGCATTTGCAACTGAAATCGACTTTTTGCAATTGATTTTACTTGGGGGAGTAGGTGGAAACACGTATTGGATTACAGCAAGCAGATTAGTTGTCTTCTTGAAAACCCTGAGCCATCTCCGACTGCCGTCATCGATGATCCAAGGAGCGTTATGAAGGTGATTTGGGCTTTGGACACTTCCCTTCACTCTGAGTTTCTTATTTTTCCGAATTTTTGGATTTTTCGTTTCATTTGGTTTTTTACTGTTAACAACGGCATTTTATTTTGCTACTATTATGGGGATTATTTTGCTGGGCATATCGCGATAGTGAATAAGCTATTTGTTCTTATGGAGTAGTATTTTTGGTGCAGCCAACTGAAAAGCCGACCTCGCTAAAAGCTGCATGGGAATTGCTTGAAATATTTTATGTGGATAAGGAATCAGATACGTGGCTCCCAGAACGCCTTGTTGATTGGTTAGGAGTAATGATCTCTCTTCTTGTGCATCTGTTGCTAGCATTATGTAAAGTTCAATGCATGTTCTGACATATTGAACTAATTATTTTCTTAGGACTACGATTTCCTTCTTTCGGATTCTGGTGTGACAATTTATTCAAAGCTTGTGGCTTTGCAAGATAAACTCGTTGGCATACAGGTTATACTCGAAACTCACAACAATATATCTGGTATATATGATTTTTCCACCATGATTTTGTTAAATTTTAGGTTCTATTCTTTTGTATTATCCTGTTTAAACCTTTTCATGGTTCAAAGAAAGTGTTGTTTTCGATGAAAATATATTCAGAAGTACGTAAAATAAAAAATGCTTATTTTGTGATGTACCCATTTGCATTTCAATTTTTTGTCTTCAATTGTAATTATTTGTCTTCTACATATATTATGAAGTAATTGTTACGACCAAAACGTCATAACTGCAGAAATATATGCTGCTGGTTAAGTGTTTTTATATTTGTCTGTTACTGGTGGCTCTATGCTTCCAAAGAGATGAACCTTCAAATTGATGAAGCTATATGTATCTTGGCAGTGCCACATAGGCTGAAAGGACCAATGTTTTCCCATGCGATTATAAATAAATAGTTTGTTTGTGTTTTTCTTCCCATCATCCCTATTAATTTCTAATTTTTTGGTTAAAAGTTTTTCAGGCCTCATAAATTCTAATCTTTGTTCAAATTTGTTCTATAAGATGGAGAAGTATATGTTTAAATTCTAATTTCTGACAATGGTTGCAGATAACTTTCCTTATCACCCACACCCCAAATGTTGGTTCTTCCCCTGCTTCTCTATCTGACACATATTTTACTTTGGTTTTCCAACTTTTTGTGGAATATTTATAATCTCCATTTTTTGCACAAATGACTTTTTCTTCCATTCCTTCGTTGTTTAAATAATTTAGCTCTATATTTGGACACACTTGGGGTGCATTTGGATACTGATAGGTGAAAGGTTGAAAATTTATATCAGCTTGAAAATAATCAAGGGGATTTTTCCTGATTGGTGACAACCCGTTTGGGAACTTGAAAGTAGTCAGGCGTCAGGGTGAAAATTTTTAGGCCTGATTTGTGAAAGGTGAAATATGTTTAGGGAACTGAAAATAAATCACGCTGATTTGTGTTTGGAAAGGAATATTCGTCAGCTTCGGGTATCGTGTAATCGATTACACGATAGTTTTTTAATGGGACAAACTTCAACGATGCATTTCTTACTAATTTCTCATCTGTTTTGGCCCCATTTTTTTTTCATTCTTCCTCATTTTTAATGCACTTTCTTATAATGATGATATTATAAAGATTTTGAGCCACCACATACTATTTATTGTGAATTTTGTGGGATTTTTTTAATAAAATATGAAGGCCATTAGGATATCATGATGATTAGAAAGAGCATAAAAAATAAGGAAGAACAAAATTTTTTTGCCGAAAATGGATTAAAAATAAGGGAGATATGAACTATCGAAGTTTGTTCCATTTTAACGGGGAATTACACGATCTAGTGTGCTATCGTGTAATCGATTACACGATAGCACACTTTATAGTGTAATCGATTACACGATAGCTCATTGTATCGTGTAATCGATTTCACGATAGCCGAGCTATTGTGTAATCCAACGCATGATAGCCTGTCATGTAATCCAATGCACGATAGCTTAGTTATCGTGTGTTGATTGATTACATGATAGCACTGGTTATTGTGTAATCGCTTACATGATAACTTTTTTAATGAGACAAACTTCAACGATGCGTTTATTACTCATTTCTAATCCGTTTTGGCCTATTTTTTTTCTTCATTCTTCCTCATTTTTAGTGCTCTTTTTTATAATGATGAAAAAAATGTCTGAAAAAAAGACTAAAAATGAGGGAGATATGACGCGGGGGGGGGGGGGTGGGGGGGGGGGGGCTCCATCGGCTCAACGGTGCAGTGGTAGAGGTGTAAGGGTGTTAGCAAACACTGGAGTGACCGGCTCTGGACAACCCGAGCAGTTGCCCGAGAAGGGGGGGGGAGCACGGGCTCCCTCAGTTCAACGGGGTGGCAGTAGTGTCGAGGTGGGGGGGCTCAACGAGGCCGCCGCTGCCGCCATCACCACCGGGGAGAAAGAGGGCGACAACGAATGAGCCCGATGACAGGCGAGAAGGCAGTGGGTAGTTTTTACTGTCAGGTCTGCCTGATTCTCACTCTCACTCATGTGAGAATCAACCTTTCAGGTTGAAAGGTGAAAAATTATCACTTTCGCCGCCACTTTTCAGCCTTTCAGCGACCAAACACAACCTGTGGACTGAAAGGTGAAAATTTTCACCTATCACCGTCACCGACCACTTTTCACCCTTTCAGTTTCCAAACACTTTTCACAGTGATGGGTGAAAATTTTCACCTTTCAGGCTTGAAAGATGGGTTCTTTCAGCTTCCAAACGCACCCTTGGAGTCTTTAGGTCTGTGCACAACCTTAGGAAACATTATATGTTCTTAATTTTGAACATGACGTGATGTAAGTTTTCTTAAGACCAAATATCTGGATCTATTTCAATGAGGTTGTCATAAAATGAGTTCGAGGAGTTACTATACTGTTATAATTCATATTGCAACTTTACAGGTTATTGAGGATGAGCCTGGGTACTGGGAAGTCATATCACATTCACTAGCTGTTGGTTGGCTTGACATTGTGGTATATTTGATGTTCATTTTGACTCTTTCGGATGCTGGTCGTCATAAAATATTACAACGAGAAAGCTATTTTACTTGAAATTCTGCTATTTCAGGTGAAACTCTTGAGGCTGCATGGTTCTTATCAACTGGATCAGCTGGGTAATCGTGAGGTTTGTTTTGCTCTTTTTAAATTGTTTGTTTAGACTATTAATTTGTACTTTGCAGTGAGGTATACAATATTCAACTTCGCAGTTTCTGGTGTTCCTTAAATCACTCTCTTTGTAAGAAGCTAGAAGTTGATACTATGGATCTGTTTGGTTAGCAGGAAAAAGAAAGAAACAGAAAAGACATAATTTACGATAAGAAAAGAAAAGATAGAAAAGAAGTACCTTTTTCCTTTGTGTGTTTGGATATACAGGAAACGAAGATTGGATTTTCCTTCATATTTGGATAGAAAGAATAGAAAAGAAAAGAATTTAACTTCTTCCATCATGCTTATGTTTTCTATCTTTTTCTTACTGTTTGAGAAAGAAAAAACAAGAAAATGTTATAAAGGCTTTTCTCTTGTGGGCCATACTTGAGGAAAACTTGGTTTCTGCTTTTATTTTCTTTCTCACTATACAAATGCTGAAGAAGGAAAACTTTTTTAAATGTTTTTCCTTTTTCTTTTCCTTTCTGGCTAACCAAGTGCACCCTATGAGAAGTTATGGCATTATGAAATGTTTCATGATAATCGTATATCTTGACACAGACGGAAAATGGTTTAGTGGAAGCTGTTGCTGTTCTTGCCTCAACCATGCCTCGCTTACGGCCAAAGTTGCCAGATGGAAAATTGGGTCAATGCTTCAAAAGCAAACCTGATTTTGTCAAGGTCTGCTTTGGATATTACTACGTTCAGTTGTCTTGAACTTTTATTGTCTCACCTTACATTACTAAAATGCGTGCTATATTCACTTTTTCAGGCATGGGAGAAATGGAGAGCCCAATTAAAAATGCTGGAATGCAGTGCTTTCTGGATTCAGTGTGATCACCACAGAACCAAAGAGGCTTTGAGAAATCTATTACAGATAATGCTGGGAAATGTGGATAGCCTCAATACTGCAACTTGCCATTGGATGGAACTTCATATCTCACACTTTATTTATGTCAGGCCTTTCTCTCTGGTTCGTATATGTCCATTCCATAGGTTCATCTTTACCAGACTTTCTGTTTTTGTCAGTTGATTAGCCGCTTTACTGTTGTCTTAATACATATACTCCCTTCATACCATATTAATATTCCTAGTTGTTTTTTCAAAGGAACTAATTTTAGTTCATTTTGACTATTAATATGGAACGGAGGGAGTATCAGATTCCTGACAGAATCTCTGCTTGGCTTATAATTCTCTACTTATAATTCCTTTGAACCTAATCATTACGGCTTGGTTTAAGATGTTGACAGTATTATATTATTCTGATTGTTAGATCACCCAAATCGACATGATTCCTTTGATTTTGAATGCCTTACCTTAAAATTCAACTCTTTGTAAAAGTACGGTAACTAAAAAAGTGGATATTGACACTCTTGTTTCTGCCACTGTCCTGCTGATATGCTAGACTATTTGTCTTCATGAACTGAATGCTTTGGTCATAGTCTTATTAACTAAGATACGATTTTTTTGTTGAAAGTTCTAGTAAACTTTTCCTCATAAGATGCAGTTACACCTCGTTCTAAAACATTTGCCTTTTGTGTGACTTTTACAAGTTAAAAACTGCCTCCTTTCTTTGTTATTCCAGGGCCTAGAAGGCATGCATGCATTAGCGCAGAGATGCATGCAGCTAAAACAGATGTCTGGTGCCCCTGGTCTGGTCAATCTTATCCTTGGTATTTTATCGGAAAACACTGAGGTGAGAAGGTGACTATTTACTTGCCCTTAGTGGGGGCAGGACATTCTTTTCTACTTCACAACTACAGTAGCATGGGGTTCTTGCTAATATCTTTGTTAGTAATTTTAACTTCCCTTTCTACACTTTCAGGTTGTTTTAGCAGAATGCTCAAGGACGTTTGGGCCATGGTAAGCAATCTACGACTTAATGCGACAGTGCAATGAATTATAAGAAAACTTGATCAAAATTTATGCGAATTTGTTGGCTATCATCATCCTAGATTATCGTGTCATTCATAACAGGATGGTGGCACATGCCATGGAGTTGCTGACAGCAGATAACAGCCAAGCAGAAATTCTTTTACAGGAAGAGAAATACAATCTTGGAGGGATCAGCATAGAGGAGTTGTATCGACTTGTCTATGCGCAAGTTTTGTCCTCTCATACTTTGACTTGGCAAGTATGTAGTTCTCCCTTATAACGCAAATTTTTATCCGCTTGGATTACATATCTTTTTGGGCAATTACTCACACATATGTATGGTCTTAGATTGCTCCTGTTTACCTGTCTTCTTGCCCAAGGCTTGGGTTGGGTTTGCTGGAAATCTTGTTGTGCAAGCAGTCTGTACAGAATAATCAGACAATGCTGAAGGTAATTTCTTGCCAGCATTACATGTGGTCCATTTTGTGTTCCACATTTATTGTAATTCTTGGATTAGGAATACTGAGATTGTACTGTTCTTCATACAGAGTTTAGAGATTTGCCGTTTGTATGAACTCAATAATACCAGCTCAAATATTATGAAGGTACCTCTACTCACTTAGCACACATTGTTTTCATTTCTTTGATTTTTTAAGAATATAAAATTCTGATTTGTTCCTATACTGGCTTTAATACTTTGTTCGGTAGAAATGCTGGACATTTAACTGTAGAGAAATGATACAGAATTAGAACCCTAATATGGTTATTTCAGTAACTTTATTTATGTTGGGTTAGTTGGTCTTTTAATTTTGGGGTATTTTAGTCTTTTGGTTTGAGTATTTTTAGGCTTTTGTGTATGAAGCCTCTAAAAGGTTTGTAGTTCTCAGTTTTGGTTGAATGAGAATTGCTCTATTCCCAGAACTTGACTTTTCTCTGCTTGAGCGTTAGCTCCCCCTTGGCTTGAACTTCAGCTCCGCTCCCTTGCTTGTGCTTCGTGTCCCCTTTGGCATGGGGCTCTCTTGTGCTTTGCGTGTTTGTTACAGGAAACTTTAACCCTTTCAGAGATGGCAGGATCTCGCATGAGCTTCTCCATTAAAAACCAATTATGCTTTATTTTCTTTTATCATCTAGATTACTAGGAGAATTTTCGAAGGTGGGTACTTTTAAGAAAGTTTATTTGGCGAAGCTCTCAAAGCAATAATCATGTCACATTAATGAGATTCACGCTTACTTTAAGATCTTTGTCGTTAGCAGATTGCTGGACTGTACCACTGGAAGCATGGTAGGAAGGGATCTGGAGTTTATTGGCTTCAGCAAGCACATGATGATGTTCGGCTAAATAGGATTGCTCAGAAATTATTTGACTTTGTTGGAAAGCCAATTTCAGATGATCATTTTGAGGTATGCTGGTTTTATCTCAAGAAAGGGAAATGGTTAAATCAATGCAAGGGAGCTTGGTTTTCCGAGGCTCAAGAATAATCTGGTCACTTGTAAATGAAAACCAGTAAAACAGTCCGTGAATTTACATGTATACAGTAAATTAGTTTAAGAAGTACTTAATTGGGAGCCAGTTCATTAGTTTGGCTGACAGATGGTATTTTAGATCATGGCTGACGTGTGTTCTTGACCATCTCAGCAATGGGAAAGATTGATTGAATTACTGGGTGCGGAATCTGGGACAGCCAGTGGTCTTGATTTTCTTCACAGGTGATCTTGTACTCCATTAATTTACTTGCTTTATAATGTAAATTTTAGCAGTATTAAATTCATCCTTTTGTGGATTTTAATTTTTGGTGCTCTTACTAGGTATAGGGATTTCAAGAAATCCCTGCAGATGGTTCAGGACGGAAAGGATAATGATTCAGCTCGACAAGCTATAGAGTCTCTTATATCGGTAATTGTTGCGTTCTCTTGAATCCTTGGACAATGATTGAACCATGTATATTTACATTCTGTATTTATTAGAGGAATGTATGTTGCCTTTCGGGGCAAATATAGCGGATTTTCAGGAATACATAAAAAAAACCTTTGGGCTTTAGGACTATGCTTCTGTACTCTCTACATTATATATATATATATATATATATATATATATATATTAAAAGTGTCTATCTTTAAGACCAAGGTTTTCAAGAGACAAGGTCTTGAGGAGATCGAATATGATCATGGGATCTGAAGAAATGATTTCACATGTATTTAACACTCTAGGTACTATGGTCACTTTTACTAGATACAGTTGATCTTCAAATGAACTAAAAATCAACTGTATGTATTAAAAGAGCTAATATTAATCTCAAATAAATCAAAACTCGCGCTAGGCACTAATATTAATCTCTTTTTTACTTTCTTTGTTTAGTTTATCATGTTTGATAACATTTGAAAGCCTTTTGAAAACTAAATGCTTTCTGTAAGGTAAAAGTTATATTAGTCTCTCTTTCTATCATTTGTGATTTGTGATAGAGGTGAAATTTATTGGTAAATATCTAACATACCCACCTTTACTAGCACTATTTTAATCAAATACAAGATGCGTTCACTCATTTCTACGGTTGACACAATGACATCTTGCGGGAAGTTGAATCCTGTGAGGTATTCTTTAGACAACTTCATTCTAGGATCTTCGGCCAAGGAAGAAGAAAGGACTTAATCTGTTGAAAGGATATGATTTTCCCCTGTGATTTGTAGATTGAACAATTGCTCTAAATAATGATGCCATTTGTCCTATTATATGCAGCTTATGAAAAATCGGTCTACACCTGTTCATTTCTGGCTGCCCCTTCTTCATGATTCGGTGAGTTATTTGTTTGGTTATTAAGTTCCAGTGATGTTTGATTGATATAAGTATCAGTCATAGGTTTTTACGAAATGCTAATTACTACACTTTCAGTGTTTGTGATGCTTCAGTAAAAAGGTTCTTTCCTTTTAGCTGTGCTTGTTTATCACTGAGAATGTTCCACAAGTTCAAAATTCAATTGCTTAAGTATCTACCACTGGTACAAAATTAATTTGAACTTGTTGACAGTTCTTTTGCTTTGGTGCCCATATGCATTCACGTAATATTATTGTGTGTACGAAAAGTTGTATTACTACCAGATGGTATTCATATGGATGAGCATGCTGCATCTCTTACCTTTTTCCTGTTATGAGTGCAGTTGAAATTGCTGAACTGGCCGGTGAGGCCTCTATTGAATGTGTCTGACACGAATCTGTTATTGACCAAACTACAAGAGTTGTCAATGGCTAGATGGCAGCCTGATTTTGATGACATTGATTTACCTCTTGAGGTCCTGAGTTCTGTCAGGCTGGCCTTGGGCACCAATCTCGGTCGAGCAATTCTTGAAGAGTAATGTATGTCATTGCATTAGAACGGTTCTGTTTTCTTTATTTTTTGTCTCATCGCCAAATCTGATAATAAAGATTATTGTGTAAAGTTACACTGATATTTGATGCCGTATGTAGTCGATTTTCAGTTACTTGTATAATACATGCTGACTAGTATTCAGATGTATGCAATTTGTTCAAGCCAAAGTCATACTAGAAGTGGTGGCACTGTTTACTAAGCCCACTAGTCAAGTACTACTTTATACAAGTAGTAGTTGTTGAATTTTAACTGTGAATAAGTAAGGAACATAGGAAGGGTGCATTTCAAATGTACCAGTGCATGTGCTGCATAGAAAAGAGGTAAAAATTCACTCACCATCGCACAACTTGAGTTGGTAATGATTGCGGTATCATCTTAAAATCAAGGTTTTAAAAATTAGAGCGGGATGACCTGGAATTCTTGTGGAGTAGGTCCAACCGGGTAACCTGGGTTGACTATGTAGTTAATATCATTAATACAAAAAATGAAAAAAAAAACCCATAGTTTTAAAATTTTGTATGATATAAAAATTTGGTGAAGTTCAATATTTTTTATGTAGCAATTTAAAGTGGGAGAGTTTGTGCTAATCAAGATAAAAGGGAAAAAAAACCCACCTGGCCGGTGCAGTTGGGTCACTAGTTCAAGTGGGCGGGTTAAACGGGGGTGATAGGGCGCTCAAAAAAAATCTTGGCTCGGATGAAATTGGTTAGGAGGGTCTAGTTTTTAAAACCATGCTCAAAATTCTAAGCTATTGGGCATCAATATTTGGCTACGACAATTATCCGAAAAAAAAAATTTGGCTACCTACTTCCTCTCTTCTCCCTTCCCCCCAGCTCAAGAGTAGGCAAATTAACATCTTTGCATGTAGGCAAATTAGAGATGCAGCATATCATTAGTGTGAAATGTACATATGCTTGGGCAAGTGACCACTCTCCGGCCGCTTACTTAGCCCATGTCCACACACGCTGACATGCACCACGTCCACAAGACAGCAATTCACTCGTGCACAAGTGTGTGTAACACAGTAACACTTCTCTTCAGTGTTCAAAAATACAAAAGTAATTCGCCACCGTTATTAAAAAGTTAGAACCATGTCAGCACGATTAGCATGATGCTTGATAGTGAGTTCACTCATATCTTACTCACACAAAAGTGAAAGCCTGCTATTTTACACAATGTTAGTTGAAATGTCACCCATGGGAGGTGGTACAAGTATTAGATAAACTAATTGGTATTAGAGGGTTTATGAAATAATTTCTATGACGGATCTATCAAATCATCTACTTGTGCAAACGGACATGAGATGCAAAGCAGGTTATAAAAGAAAAACCTACTGTTCTCAAGATTGGGATATGGCTAAATCTGCTTCTCCAGTTTCTTACCTGCAATCACTCTTGGCAAAGGTAGTCTGTGTGTACCTATAGCAGGAGTCTCGCCAAATTGCAACTTCCGAACTGGCACTTTCAACCCATTCAAGCTATTCTTTCCTTGAAAAATCTACATGCAATATGACTTACAGCTCTTCCTGCCATGCTACGTAACACTAAACCGAGGCAAGCACAATGAAGGAACAAAATACTGGCTGGCTCCTGTTTTACAATTTCTTTGGCAAGTTATAAATCTTTTTAAGAAACTTGGATGCCACTTCATCATTTCGATAGCATAATACCCTTAATATTGTATTGGGATCTGTGGGGTTCCATTTTCCTGTAGTTGGAGGCAATGGAAGTTTGGATTTGGCAGCAGGCCCAAACATCTCTAAAGTCAAGCGCCTGAATCTCTCAATCAAGCTCTCAGTATCAGTACGGAAGAGGGGAAGCACATTCCTAACGGTATTAGCAGCTTTCTCTACTAACTCCTCAGGTAACCCATCTCCCCCACATACATAAACCGATTTCAATACAGTAAAATCATCCTCAATAAATTGAGAATCTTGGCAGGTAAAACTACGAGAAGGACCCCCTGCAAGAAGGACAAGGAGGAATCCTTCAAATGAAGCTCTCATGACCGCCTTAACCACGTGAGTACACATTCTGCTTGTAAGGTTGTTGAATAACATCTCAAGCTGTGAATCAAGCTCACTCCGAAATGGCTCAATTCTTGAAGAAGCAACATTTCCAATATACAGGCCATCCCACAACAAGTGACTTAAGTCATGGAATATCAACTTGTATGCGATTGCCTCACAAAGTTGTTGGCTTCCCTCCTGACAAGCAGATAAACAAAGCTCAAACTTGTATCCTGTACCATTCAAGCAATCCACATGAGATGATTCCAAATCCCTCGCACAAGTAATTATCTTTTTCTCCAATGAATCCAGCTGTGCTCGGATGTGGTATAGAGTGTTTAAACGGACACATAATCGAGGCACCTCAAACAAGTCCCCTCCATTTAAAGAGCCAACTTGTGATTTTTTACTCTGAGAGTTGGGTATTTTCTCTTTTTTCTTAAATACAGCTTGAAATTTTGACGTAGTTGTACATCTAGTCAATGCCGGCATGGTGGGTATGTAAGTATTTCGACTCCCTGCATAAGTGTAAAAGATTCGTAAGATATACTATATGAGTCAGCATTTGGAAAATGAGCGTGCATTTTCCCCATTGCAGCCATTCGCAGATATATAATTATAAACCTATATTGCACCTAATTATATTATGTAAAATAGTGCTCCTTATCATGACTTAAGGCAAATTGGAGGACAACATTTTCTGACCCTCAGGTTACCTGCCTTGCAGACCATTCATAACAGACAAGGAGAAGCGCCCAAGAGCTTATTGAGTGCTTCTCAAGAAGAACAGGAACGTTGAGTACTAAAAGCACCCCATGTAGTTTATAATTGCACAAACATGACAATAATGAGGTTTCAAACCTTTCAAGAAGCATCAAACATTTGATCAGTTGATATGCAAACACTAAATTTCGAGATTGGCATGCCATCCACAGCAAAATGAGAGATTCGTTTTTAAGAGCTTTATTTGGTCTGACCTATGCGTCAAGGCCAGGAGTGATGCAATTCTTAGGTACAAAACAATATCAATGTAGGAAAATTGAGTAGAAAAGTGGAGTACAAATAGCATTACCCTAAACAAATAAGATACTAGTGAAGTACAAACTTATAGGCTTCAAGCGTTAGGCTGCACCTTCAGGCAAGTAGCTATCAAACTAAGAAAATACAATCGTTTATCCTTTCAAAATGTTGGAAACTTTCACATACTTTTTTGTACTAGAAATACTATATGCTTGAGGTTCATACTTTATCTTCTTACAAAAGAAACACCTCACCTCAGAACTCTATTTTTGTTTTTGACAAGTCTCACCTCAGACCTCATGCCTTTACAATAGGAAAAGTGACTGGATACATTAATTACGAAACTCTTTATGTCAATCCAGCCTTAGTTGGGCTGGTTGGATAGTCATGGGAGAGGTCCTAAGGTCTAATATGAATGGCATACATCATGTGCAGTGTGAATAAGTATTACCTATTCAGAGAAAACTATAAAAATCTTCCATGTTTTGAAACTGGTGCTAATATTAGGAACAAGAGTTAATAACTGAATACTTTGGAAATTGTGAAACAGAAAACAATATATTTTGACCTTTGCATATTATGGGTTACACGGGAATACTTATATTTTACCATAGCAGAAACATATAGTGCTTTTCTAAAAGAATTTTGCAATGAAACTTGATGTGCGTGTATCTTCAAAATGTACATATAAGAAACAATCTATCCAATTTATAATTCTGCTTACCACAGCCAGATTTTGCCTTGGATATGTAATGTTGAATGCTTCTATCAAGTCCAGCCATCAAATCGGGAAGCAGTGCTTGATGCATTGGTATAGGTAATTCAAAGAATGCATTTACAGTTTCATCTACGATCCGTAGAGCTTCAACAGCAGAAGGAGCACTATTGTCTTTATTTGCCTTTGGATTCCAAACCTATGACAGAATATTAGCTAGTCGTTTGTTAAAACAAGCTATGAACACAAAGAGGAAAAGTTGGAACACAATAGAAGGAGAAAAGACTCTTTTACAAACTAAAATAAAGTAGTATAACTTCCATTACTCATTTGATTTTAAATCTTCTAGTTTCTTTAATTGTTCTAGCCAAGCACAGATGACAACAATGGCAAAATGAATGGACTAACAAAGACTTCTGTCTGCTTGCACCTATCTTTTAAGTAACCAAGGAGCCACTGCTTTTCGTGCATTTACTCCCATATAGTAAACAAATATGTGAACGGACCACAACAATCATGATACAATAAATCAGTAACCCCAATGATGATGGTAATTATTATTATTGTCTGTATGACCATCAATTTTATTATTATTACTATTATTATCTTTATCATTACTATCATTATATTGGTAGATAAACATACTAACAACCACTGACCTCTTGTTCACTTTTCCTGTCAGTATATTCCTTCAGTGTATCTATTCGATTCTTAATCCATTGTTTAGCCAGAACTGCTATTGCAGATTCAGCTTCATAAGGAGGCATCTCACGGATTATTGCCTTTCCACCATCCTCACTATCCACAGAGTCTTCAACAGCAATCAGCACCAGATCTTTCTCCAATCTGTCAGCAGCCTTTAATACTTGTACATTTTCAGGGGTAAGCTCAGAGAGACGAGACATGAATTGCTTCAACTCATTTCCATAGCAGGCATGAAGAGTAGCTACAGCTACACCAGCAGCAAAAGGATGCCATCTCTTCATTATTGGACTGTATTTGTTCTTTTCTATATTTGCAAGCTCACAAGTGGCCTCTGCAAGGACAGATAGTTGTGAACCAGCACTTTTCCGGTTTTTTCGCTTAACTGAGTCAGCATTCTCCATTCTCTGTATTTGCATATTGATCAACTACTCATCGAGTAAAGAAGATAACTTTAACCATACTAATAAGCACATATTACGTCTTGGACACAAAAAGAAATACACAATTCGTGGCTGTAAGAAATTAAGCATTTCAAACAAAGTACAAGCTTAATGGCAGCAAAAAGCATTAAGTATTTATTGTGCTGTGGATCTAGTTGTGCGTATGTACTCATTGGATGGGACAAAGGGCACGATTCGCTTTATTGGGCTCATGATAAGTGCCCATATCATCTGCTATTTGCAAGCTACCAAGCAGAGCTTGCACAATTGTGCTTCCACATGGCACCATGGTTTTCTATATTCCACTTCCTATCCCTACTAAAATAAAGTTTTAAAAGAATCATAAACCCAACCCATGCTTAGGTTTTTATGCTAAATTCTTAATACTCATTGAGAAGTCTCTCATACCGAATTGTATGAAACAAACATAAAATTACCTGAGCAAAAGCAGTGCGAAGGGATGACCTTATATAAGTGTCAACCCTGTTGCGGGCTACATCAACTTCCTCTTTCTTTTTGCGGCGGTACTCATAGGTAATATCTTCCACCAATAACTTTGCAGCTGTAACACCCAAAGAAACTACAGTTTCCATTAATACTAGGTTTTCCTTATGGAAGGTGTCATGATAGGCCAACAACCTTCCCTCCGTCCAGCTCATAATTGAATTTAAAGTGGAACTCAATATTTTTCCATAGGCTGGATCTTTTATTGCCTGTGCATCTCTCGCCACTTCTGCCAATTGGGCATTGGCTGCAACAAGCAGATCATTTTCAACTTGGTCAGTAGTAACATAACGGTTGAACAAAATCCATGAAAAGCATAGGTTGTGCAGCATTTGGTTCACTCCGAAAACTGGCCATGTCTTCTTCAATAGTTCAACAACCTCATCTACCTCCTCAATGACAGCGGTTTCTTCATTCTGATCAAAACAAGCTTCTAATAACATTTGGTAGAGTCGTAGGTTTAAAGGATAGCCGTCTGCCCAGTGGCATGTCTCTGATCCAAACCCATCAAACGATCTGCAAGCAAGAGACATTACAGTTGATCTCAAGACTTGCATTGTTTCAGAGTTCCTGCTAGAATCTAATGACCTCTCAGTAGCTCCGTGGATGACTTGGCGGAGCCGCTGGGCCGCAGGATTTGACTTTTCAAAAGGATGAGAAGGGTGAACAAGCAGACCAGCCTCAAGAACTTTTAAGTGTCGTGCCTGCCAACCCTTGTATTCTTCGTTATCTGGAAAATCGGAAGCCTTAAACTGCTGCAACAACTCTAAAGGTAGGACAATTAACTCTATGCTTCTTCCGAGCTGTTAGAAGGACCAGAAGGGATCCACAAATCAGAAAAGAATGAAACTAAAATGCAATGACAATGCTTCAATGAATTGCTAATTCCATATTTCCGTGGGACAATATATGCAATGCCAATACGCAATGACAATGCTTCAATTAACTTGTGTTAAGTTGAGGAGAGGTTGTTCTCCCTTGTTTTCTTTAATATAATTTTTCAATTATCCAAAAAAATATATATGCAATGCCAATACGCCATGATTCATGTCCGACGGAAAGGTTAATATGCAGTTATTATGATACTCTCAATAGCATAATAAGGCAAAGAGTGTTCAAATTCATTTAAGAAATATGCCAATATCAAGTTACTTTCTTTTTGGATAATCAGGAATCAATTCATTCTATTTGGTAAATTTCAAGAAGCAGAGAATTGAGTCAGTCACCTGGCCAGCCGCAATTCTGAGAAGCCCGCGGCGAATCCGGGAATCCATCTGCTCCGAGACCCCCATTTGTACTCTCATGAGCTCGCCAATCGTGACTGGCTTCTTCGACCTCGACAACGGATTCCCATTCACCTTGCTGGAAGCACTCTTCGTCGAGGGCGAAAGCGACTTCAGACCCAGTGCCTTCTTCACCTTACTCGCCGCAGTGGAAGTGAGTGATCTCTGCAGCGACGTAGATATGCCCGACAACGAAGGCGAGAGCGACTTCTCGGAATTGGATCGTTCCGACTGTGATATGAAAGTCAGGGGCTTTCCGCCGGTGGACCTGCAGGCGCCGACAAATACCTCGTAGGCGGTCTCCCGGAGCTCCTCATCGGAGAGGCCGCAGCCCACTTCTCCAAACGGCGATACCAGACCCGAATCATCCAAACCGCCGCCACCCAATTGCCTGTTCGGCTCCCCCGGGCCTCTGTCCCGGAAAAGGCGGGCCATTGGAAGGACCTTTCACTGGATCTGGTCCTCCAATTTATGGAAGCATGGAGTGACGGAAAGGGAAAGCAACTGGTAATCTCCGGTGGGGGGGATTTGAAAAAGCAGCTTCCTTTCCCTTATATTGAAACGGAAAGGATCTTTCGGCATACCAGAAATACCCTTAACAGGTGAACATGGAGGAGCGTTGTGAAGAAGACCAGCAGGAGGTGATCTGGCCATGTCTGCCTCCCGAGTCCACTTCCGGCAAGAGTAATACCACTATGGCGAGTCTTCTGCCTGGAAGAGTGGCCATTAAGGAGGAAGATTGAAGAGCGACGCAGACAGTCGGATACATCTGTCTCAACGAGTGGAGTTCATTGATTTCGACCTTGAAACCTTCGTTGTCATGCGGAAATGGTGAGGGTGGTGGAAGCTGTAGCCTGTGTGGAAAGAGAGGAGAAAGAAGGCATTTTTATCATCACTCTCACTGCTACAGAGTTCAGAAGTTCGAGAAACGGATTCTGATCTACTTTTAATCTCATTTTTCAACCAAAAACCAAACATGAAGCATCATAGTGGCAACTGGCAAGAATTTTTCCGTCCATCGGCGAGGAGATCGTCGACGGCGAGGGGTCGGGTGCCAGCACCGGAGATCTCCCTTTGTCGAGGGGTATATCTGGTATTGTAACTCTACCAGAATTTGAGGGTAAAAACGTCAAAACGCAACATTAATTAGCCGCACGGGCGAGGAGAGGCGATATTTGAAGGCCGCTCCCGCCATCTCGAGTCGTCGACGCGGCTGATTTCGACCAATTTCCGTCGTCCGGCAGTCTTCTGCCGCTGCGCCTTCGCCGCCTTCTGCCACGGTACTCGTCCGCTCCCGTTCTCGTGTTTTCTCTGGCAATTACGTTCTGCTTTTCTACGTTGATGAGAATATGACGGGAGATGAATTACGGTATTTAACTTTTCTATATAGAATCCATTTGGCCCTTCTCTTTTTTTTTTTATGCTGATCCCTTGATGGGAATTTGGTCCATTGATTTGATTCTTATGCTGTAAGAAGAGATTGTGTTTTCCATTTTTATGAAAACCATTGCTCCCTTTTGCTGCTGTCAATCCTATTTTCTGGGCTCACGAAATAGAATCACAATGCAGCAATTGGTTAAGACGCTTCTGCGATCCTTATGAGTGTTGCTTTATGGAAGAAGTGATTTTGCGTTTTCCCAGTATTCCAATCATTTCTTGTCATGTGGTCCAGTCGTCTATTGTACTCTGCCCTTTGTTGTAGGTGTAAATCCGAAATTTTATTGTTGAGTATGTGAGTACATGGTTGTAAATATCTTCCTAATTCCTCTCCTCTTCTAGTATATGGATGACTTAATATGTAGGAAATGAAGGCGGCTCAATTTCTGTGAGAACTCCACCACTAAGAGTGGCCCTCTAAATGTAAGTAGTATGTGTTTTTTTCTGAACACTTGACATTCCTTCTTGTTTGGGCCGTACTTAGTTCATTTTGGAAAAAAAACAAGTAGGACAGCTAATGTGGGATGGAGGGAGTGACACACTGACCTAGTGGGATGATGGTTATAATATTTATTTTAATGGGGTTGGTTGTCTATGTGACGTAGCACTACTGGATGGACACTCAGCAAACCCTCGCCTAGAAAAACTTGTCATGTTGTTTATGTGATATGAATGCTATTTGTTCATTTTCATAACCATACCTTGTTCTTGTTAGATGTAGTTTAAATTTGTTGGTGAGAGTTTCTAGGATGTGAAATGGCATGGTATTTCCATGTTATCCCGTGTATTTTGTCTTCTCAGTCACTTGACATAATTGATGTAGTTAGCCACTGCTTCTGTGTTAAAGAAACGATAGCAGCTGGAATAGTTTAACAATTAACTTCCATTCTCATTTGACATGTACACGCAACATCAGGCCTATAAGAGAAGCAAAAGGCAAGAATTATTGACTGATTGAGTGTTTCTTTTTCTCTATATACATTGAGATAATTACTCTGCTGAGATCATTATCATAACCATAACCAACTTTTCTTGAGGTTGGCGACATGGATCTTACTCTTTCCATTCCGATCTGTTTTGTGCCCACTCTTTTGTAGGAGATAGCATATTCTGTTGTATTAACTCCTTCCAAATTCTCTCAGCCCTCCCTCTCACTCTTTGGATATTATTAACATGCATCCCCTCCAACCTTCTAAGGGGACATCCATATGCATATGAACACATCAAACATTCCCTAAGCTTCTCCCTTCAAAGTTCTATCCCTAAGTTCTCGTGTATGTACTCTTTTCTTGTTTCGACTCTCCTAGTCATCCCACACATTTACCTTAGCATCTTCACTTTGGCTACATTCAACTTATCTATGTCTTTTCTTTGAGGCCCCACATTTTACTCCTTATTGCAAGCCTAATAGTTGTCCTATAAAACTTGCCTATTTGGAACATGCCCATCACACAATACTCCTGATGACTCTGCCTTCCATTTTACCCAGCCCACATTTATCTTATGCACCACATATTAATATCAGTATCAATATCACACTAAGGTAACTACCCTGCTGAGGTAAGTACATTATTTGGTCAATTTTATGTAGACTGATACTTTGGATGAAGTAATCAAAGAATGCAATGAGCACCATCTTCAACTTCAGTCTTTCATGAGGTAACTCATGAAAATCTCCTCTAATAATGTCCTTATTTTTAGTATAATTGGTCATTATTAACTAATTGCAAAGTTGTACAATACTCAAAGTGCCTCCTTAGCTAGATTCAATTGTTTGTGCCTATTGTTGTTGGCAATTTTAAGAGATGGATATGATGGTCCAGCCCTTCAGATTATTTCCTGAAGAGTTCTCTTTAAGGGCGGAATAAGTTGTGAGGAAGATCACTTCGATCATATCCCAGAAACGTGTAATCGATGTTGCAATAATGTAGGCTGAACCAGAGAAGGATATGCGATCTTTGGGTACCGTCTTCTCATGGCTGGAAGACATATAGGGGAATTTCATCAAATTATTGAGAAATTATAAGGCAAGGGAGAAGCATGGAGATGGCATGTTGAAGATATAGGACAGAAGAGGAAGTTGGAGAAAATTCTTGATGTTGTGATCGCCACCATTTTACAACATATGACACTATGAATTGTTCACACTAAATCATAACCATAATCATAATCAAGTAGCGCATTTTTTCAACTATTTGGAGTCGGCGACATAGATCTTACTCCTCCATTCAGGCTTGTTTTGGGCTACCTCTTTTGTAAGAGATAGTAAAGTTAAATTTTTTTTTATTAACTTCATCCAAGTTCTCTTAGGTCTCTCTCTCTCTCCCTCTTTTAGCATCATTTACTGATCGTTTAAAATTAAACCCTTGCAAGTGTACAAGGCAATTGTGTACTACAACGAGTATTAAAAGGTTATCGAACCTCAGGGACAAGATGAATACTCTACCAAATTCAACAAAAAAGTTGCAGTTTGTTTAATTAATCTAGAGAAAGCAATGAACTTTACTAAACTAAGTTGAGATTTAATCAATATGGAAGATACTAAGGCTCCGAATCCGCCACAATAAACTAGTGTATCGTCTCTCTCTCTCTTGTGAATAAATTCCTAATTGGCTGGCACATTCCTCTCGGACATATACTTGTCAATTCAAATTATAGTGTTCTCCTCTCGGACGTAACACATAAATCAATTAAGCACATGGAACTGTGATCTATCTCTCTCTAGTATAAACCAATGAATCCGTATTAATATGAGACACCTCAGACCACTCACGTTTCTCTCGGACACGCAAGTGCCCTTTCAGACTGAAATCCAATTGTTTCACTATTGTCTCTCTTGAGTAAAAAGAACAAACTTAAATGAATTAACTTTAATTGCATAATAAAGAGTCATGCACCAACTAGAGTAAACATACTATGAGAGAAAAGAAATTATACAACCAGTCTATTGGGCTTCATCTACACCTTGGAAAGGAGTTTAGCCTTGCATTGGGGAAGAAATCATCATCGTTTTCTTCATCTTCTCTCATTTTCTCTAGCCTCCAAGGTCTCCAAAGGAACTCAAAACTCTATTCTCTAATGCTCTACATATTCCTATTAAGGCCTATTTATATAGTTAGGAAGAAAACAAAAAATACCCCTTCTAAATTCGAGTAAAAATAGGTCAAAAATCGCTTTTGCGCACACGGCAATCGATCGCCAATACGGGCCAATCGATCGCTAATTCGGTTTCGTTTTTCAGCCCAATTTTTCAATGGTCATAATTTTTTGCTCCAAACTCCGAATTGTGCACGGTCAGTGGTGTTGAAAAGCTGACTTTTTGAACTTTAAAATGAAGTTTGAATCAGTTCAATCAAAGATATACACACGAAATTACGAATATTCAATCATTGGAGTCACTTTTTACCACATTTCTGCATCCTATGCTTATTTTCCTACAAAAACAAAAAATTACATTAAAGTATTACTAAATTTAATCAAACACTAACATAAATATAAGTTTATGAGCTAATAAAATTCATATTTTATGTGTAGATTGTTTACATGTATCACTTCTAATCTTCTAACAGAGGCATCTATTGGTCTTCTTTGTATATGCCTATATCAACGCAACCTACATTCCCTTAGATTTTCCCCTATAGGAGATACTCCTAAACTCTCACAAATTGTTCACATTGTGGATAATTATTATCGATAATCCTAATTGGTACAAGGAATTGCTAGGCAGGAAAAAATTGGGTCAATCATCGATGAGCGTACTATATGACTCTGTGACAGATGCTGAGAATGTTGAGCAATATGATCTTTATATGGATGAGCTGCAAAAATATATCCAATTTCCTTTTCTCCTAACATTTCATTATGTGAAGAGTTCGTTTTCATCTCTGTTGGCGCGATCTCATCTGGTTGATGAATATTATCAGTCTGTAGAGATTTACCAACTTCATCTTTTAATCAAGGGTGCTATTTCGCTGCCGTAATGTCCTCCCATTTTAGTCCAATCTTCTTGTAAGTGTTGGCTGAGCTTCTCTTTCTCCTTCTCTTTGAGCTTTGTTACCTTCTCCGCCCGTCCTTTTAGTAGTTATCCTCCATCTGAGCTTCTCAAAGCCGCCACACTACACTCTACTGCAGATAAGAAAATGCAGAGAAAGGGGGGAGAGATTTACGTCCTCATCTGATCATCTATCACTCGGTTGCCAACGAGAATGAATAGGTTTGTCACTTGTCAGCAATGCCCAGATCGGGTTCCTACTTCCTACTGAAAAAAAAAGTGTCTTAAATGACATAAAAAGCAAGCCCACGAATGTGACCCATGGGCTTTCTATAATCGGCATTATCCTTGAACCCGAGCATGCGTGATTTTCCATAGCAAAAAATAACAGATCTCATATAAGACGTGTTAGTACATTTTATGCCGTTGAATAAATTGATTGGTAAACGCTAATCATTTTTTTTTTTTTTTTGCATCAAACAAATAGTAATCAAATATCATCCATTAACATGAGAGGTTGGTAAAAAAAAATCAGTTATCATACATTAACACGAGAAGGCTTGAGGTAGAATGTTGAATCAAAACAGGGACTATTAAGAATCAGGGAACGACAAAAATTAAAGTAGAAATTCTTAAACTGGGACCGGATAATGAGTAATGAGAAAAATAAAAGAGAGGGCGTCACCACTCGCCATATTCTCGTGTCACTATATTGCATGCATGATCAAAGAAGTCTTTGGCTGCAGGGTCCCATTGCCCGTTGGTATATGGTAAACAGAAGCTGGTGCTGAAAATTCATCTAGTCATTGTCATTTTAGTGTTTATTTCTTATTATTGCCCTTTCATGCAGATTCTCTAGCAGATCGTAAATCATAAACAATCAATCCGAAGAACATGATATTCCATTATCTATGCTTGTCTCTGTTTTCGAACTCTTTGTTTAGTATTAAGGTCTAATCAGGATGACTTTGCTCTCTACCTTTACACGAGTATTTTCAATCTTCTTAAGGGTCAAACTCTAGATAGTTCTCCACAAACTTGAGCGAAAACAGCTAGTAAATTAGACAAAATAATGCTTTCTCAAATAAAAAATATGTTAGGTTAGAAAGTCGGCGAGCTTTTTTTTTTTTGGCTACAAAACACGGCGAATTCCTAAATACTGAAGCTTGTATAAGTTTATATGCTAGTAGATACAGCCAACATATAGTTGCCGACTATATTCGTAGAATTTGTTCCCCGGAAAGGGAAATCGAATGATGTCTTTAGATGCTGGGACCTCTCTAGCCTTTCTCTTTTTGACAAGCAAATAAAATAAACCAACAAATTAAGATTCCTTACCTCATTTAGGGCTTAGGGTTTACGCCATTATTGATATTCTAATTGAGAATTGAGAGTAAGAGAGACCATTCATGGAGCGTAATGTTAACTAGTGCCTGCAATCTTGCATAAAAAACTAGCATCTGCAACCAGCACAAGTAACAATTGTCTGTGGCCATTCATCTGGGCCACGGATGATGAATGATTTCCAACATTATATTCTCACCCGGTCTCAAAGTCTTCACTAAAGTGACCCGTTGATGCTTACCCTTCAACTAATTAATGAAGAGATTTCATCTCTATTTCAAAGGGCCAGATGAATGTTTCTGCAGAGATTCGCTTGAAATAGCAATCGGGTCACTCAATCTGTTTCTTAATGCTCGTACAAGCTCTTGCTTTGTCCCTTTCTCATTTCTGTCATTTTTTAAGCGAGACCTAAATTCTATTTTTAAACAACAAACTTTAGGCTAAAGAGAGGCTGCTGATTGCCCCTCTTATACCTGTTAGTATTTTAAGTAACAACTAGCATCTTTGTCTAATCTAAAGCTTAATTATAAGCAAAGATTGCCATTACGACTGGTATCTATAACTGGTCCTCACAGCCGATATTATTGAATTATGTATGCAGTCTGACAAAATCAACTCGTATGTGATCTATGTCGACGGTTTTTTTAAGTAGAAGGGAGATGTGTCACCTTCATGAGCAAGGCCTTGCTGAAGGGCACTCTCTACTTCTTTGATTTCTTTTCTATGGTGGGTGGGTGTACTTTTGGCTTTTGCGTGTACGTTAGACAGTAGACATATCCTTTCACCAGCCATGCATGGTGCCAACTTTCTCAGACACGAACTCTTTTCACCACTCCCCATCGTTTTCACTACAAGACCATCGATCGTCCAGTGAAGATCTCTTTATTATATAGTTCTACAGTGAATCAGTGTATACAAAAACCATTTACAGCCTAGCTAGCTTGCTGATTTTTTGTGACAATGCCTTTCGAACTACAACATGAATGCAGTATTCGTATACTTCATGTTAAGATTAGAACGAGGTACTACTGCCCGTACAAAATCGAATTAATTAATGATTTTAGTGACGGAGAAAATCATCGGTTCTTCAAACCTGACCAATTTTCATTACCAGCATCACATTAACACACCAAGGAGAATTTGCCACGTCATCAAGAGAGAGGAAGAAATGACTGAATATAGGAAGAAATTATAACTTTACCTAAGTTTCAAGGGTCCCCCCCTTTGTCAACATCACAACTGGGAGCATTGTCTGAAGAATTCTCGGGCCATGAAAAGGAGTTGGGATAAGTTTTACCGACCCATTATTGGGAGCCACAGAGAGAGGTCGGCTAGTAAGAGATCTAAGAAGACTGAAGACTGTAGCTTTCTTCAATCCTCGTGGACGGGACTGGACTATACCATGTCATGTGTTACAACGATCACTTAGAATAATGTTTGTTTTCCCTACATTCTTCCCCTAAGCCTAAAGAGGGGCCTCTTCTCCTTTATTTCACTATAATTGTAACTAATGAGGTCCCTTGCATCTTGTAGCTCGATTCGGGCTATCAATCCATGCATTTCTCCGGCACCAACTTCAACTGCATTAAATGCTTAGCAGAATTATTGATAGACGGCCACACTGTGATAAAAGAATTTTGATGGGGATGACACCAAGCACCTAACAAAGCCGGCCCCCCCATTCAACAGATTTCACTGTGCACACTTCTTCTCTTTTTTTTGACAATATGACTGTGCAGTGTGCAACGCTTGGCAAAGTGACGAAGCAAAATAAAAGTTTAGATTCTGCCCGTCTTTGACAATTGACACAAGCCATTGTGGTAGGTCCATGGTAGAAAAGCAAGACCACCTGTCTCTCGGCCTTAGCCGGGCCCATTTCAGGGTTGAAAAAACACAACGATTAGATGCTTTTTATCCTTACTTGTCAAGTCCCTCTCATTTCCTCCGCCTCTATTTTTTTATTTTTATATACAACTCCGCTTCATGATTATTAGCTTACTTTTCTTACCATAATCCCTCCGTGCAAAAACCTGGCCTCATTTGAAAAATTATAGATTTAAAATTAGGTGACTAGATATGCCCTACATGCCAATAGATCCTATGTTCAGGGTAAGCTAAAGCTTTGAAATGCTGTGAGCACTACAGGTTAATAAATTGGCTCATTTTCAAATGCTGCTAGGTTATGTTGAACACAGGAAGTATTATAGAGTAATTCATGTGGGCCCAGATGGGAGCTGTGCAGTGAAAATTGGCTGGGCCCGTGAAGGTTTTGGATGCCCAATCTCAGTGCGCGGGCCTCCGAGGGAAATGAAGAGACAGGTTGACCGGGTGCAGGTGGCGAGTTGAGGAAGTGCCGACAGTCGCTTTCAGTACCTTTGGGGTCCCCTTAATGAGACAAATTTCGGGTCTCTCTCGGAGATCTCATTTGAAAAAATTCGGTTTAAAGTGTTGATAAATGGGATAATCCACTGACCAGCTGAAACACCTCATGCTTTTAAATTAACCAAAATCCAAAGTAACAAAAATCAATTTCTAATGGTCCTGTCACAATATATAAACGTTACACCCCGATGTCCGTTGGCGCGTTGATCTTCAGTCTCCCGTGTAGTGAAGAAGTCCTTTGTTTGAATCACGACCCTGGCACATTCGTGGGGGATTAACTTCGGTTTGTCAAGAAGATATTGTAATGACGCCATCACAAAATATAGTAGTTGAAATGACAGTAATGGGAGGGAGTAGCCGTTGAAGTGGAAATTGGAGACTAGTTCAAAGTAACAGTAATTTGAGGATTGTCTTGCGAGGATGAAAGACTAGTAACGGGAAACTCCAATTGCATGCAAAAAGGCATGGTAGTGGGGGTGTCGGAAATGTAGCATTCAATTGACCCCTCCCTCCTCCTTTCCATATCCATGAATAGGAAAAGCAAGCTTGGAAAAGCATAATCACAAGGAAAAAAGAGGGTCATCTCTCTCTCTCTCTCTCTGGGCACCTTATATCTTCTTGACAAAAAGTAGAGGCCCCTTATAATAAACATGAGATTTTGTCTTACATTCCAGTGCTATGAGCGAAATCTTGGAAATCTGAGTAGGGCTCTTCCTCTCCAAGTGGCTTTCATTTGCCAAGTGGACCTTGTGCTCTCAACCACAATGTTCATAAAGGAATAGGTACTCATTAGTCATGTGTTTTAATTCAAGTAGATTCTCCGTCCCATATTAAGTGTCCCATTTATTTTTTTAGTGTACTAAAATTATATCATTTTGAAACACCAAATAGGGCATTTAGTGTTGGACAGAGGAAGTATGATATTATATATTGCAACTGTAGAGGGTGCAACCAAGAAGAATCGAAAGAGGACCTCAAAAAATTTGGGGCCATAAACTATAGAGTCAATTTCTCATACGAGCTTCCTTCATCGCATCACTTTAATCCCACACTCATCAACTACTGAGATTGTATTTTTTAATAACTCAATCCAATAGGAGCCAGGTAAGAGGGGGCGCTTCCATAGTAATGTAGACTGTTCTGATATGTGAGGCTTATTCATTTAAACTCATCAAAGTTTAGCCATTAAGGTAGAAGTTTCGATCACCATTGATGAGTTGATCCTGCTTATCAAATTGAGCCTAAACTTCAAAAAAAACCTCACGTCCAAGAGGTCACATAAAGGGGTTTACTTTACATGAACAGAAAAGCTATTTAGATTCTCATGTGGAAGGCGACCTCCACATGGTATTATGTTAATGGCGAACTAAGAGTCCTAGGAAAAGGACGAAGAAAGGGACAGGACGAAGCAAAGCATGTAAGCTACTACAGTTAATCTGCTTTTCATGGGGATCCCCCTCCATGCAACGCAGTGTCAGCCTGGCAGTGGCAGTGGCGAATGGCGAGCCAAAAACTACAGCTAATTGCGCGTACGAATCATCTGTCTCTATTGTCTATGCCTCTGTGGCCATGGGGTAGCAAGTAACATTCTACTGCTCATTTGATAATCCACATTCAAAGTACAAAGTGAATAGCCGTTGGAAGTGCTCTTCGGAAGGCAGTAAATAGTGGAGACCTAAATTTCTCCAAACTAGGATCACCCGGACACCACAAAATCAGAAATAACCAATCCAGAAAAGGTTAGAACAAATATTTTCTCACAATGATAAAGACTTGCTTGTAAAAAGAAAATGAGGAGAAGTAGAAGAACTTGAGGCTTGAGTCACACAAGTTCTTCTTAGGGAATACTGGCCCTCTATTGTCTAAGCAATTTGCTAAGAAGTCTCAATGCCAATTTTCTCCCTAGATGAAGTAAGCCTTCTGATAATGAACTCTTAGCAATGGAGGTCACACAAGATCATTCTTTGGTGCAAAGTGGAGAAGTTGGCACTCTAAAATTTAAAACACATGCAAAAGCATTAAATGAGTTTAGAAAGCCTCAAAATATAAAAGAATGGATTTGAGAGATGTTGTTCCTTAACATTAAGCCAAATTGATATAAACTTTATTGCAATCAAACTAGTCGTTGTAGGCCCGTTGAGGGCCTATAACGGACGGCCAATCGTTTGCGCCTATGTGGTGATCGATCAACATGCTCTCAGGAAAAACGGAATTGAAATATCAACTTGGTGTTCGATCTCACCTCATGGCGATCAATCGCCTCTTTGTATTTTACGATAAAAAACTCCAGCAGAAAATTTTTTTCCTCTAGGATTTCTTCCCATCACTATAATCCACACTTTTTGTAATCACAAAAAATAATACAATCTGCACTTTTAGTATGCTTTACATTTTCAGTGTTTGCGAAAAGATGTTTTGCAAGAGCTACAGTGAAGTCGGAAGCTTGACGACAAAAATCATAGAAATAACAGCCACCATTGCTTTCCTGTTCGAGGATGCATATTCCTATGGTTTTTATTCTTATGTTGTAATTGATAAATTAAGCAAATACACTTGATTACTTGAATTGAATTAAGTGTCAAGCGAACTTCATGATGGTAAAGATTGAAGAGAATAGGACGCAAGTATAATTCGTCGTATGTTGGTATCTATATTGGACGAGGGATGGATGTCCTTATCACCTGAGAAGTGGAGTTAGTAAAAGGGGGTAGCATCTCCCGATGTGTACAGAAGTCTGAGGCTGACGAGCAAAGCATCTCATATGATCTTTGTCCTAGTTTTGATAGATATATTTGTTTGCTTTTGGCCTGTTAGTTTTTTCAGTACACTCGTGAAACTTGTGATTGGTAGTAAAATATCGATTTTCCTGTTGAGACCCAATTCTATCTTCATCAATTTCTCTTTCAGCTCACCACATAGCTATAAGTCTAGGAAATCGATCCATTTCTGTCCAAGGCTTTGGTCCATGATTAGATGGACTTGGTGGGCAGCTAACATTCCTCCAAGAATAATGCTCTTCTGTCTATTGGTAAAATTTTATGCAAGAGCCTGGTTCCTCAAGAAGCCGAATGTTAGAATGTCTATACAGTGGAGTGGGGAAATATTGTAACCCGACTGTTGAAAATTCATATCTTAACATGGCATCTGATTTGAGAGATCAAAAGAACATTGTCTTATGATTGGACGGATGGGGAACGAGAAATGTTTGGTAGTAATTAATGTCTGGGGTCGAGGGAGAGCACTATGCATGGAGCTCTCAGTAGGGAGAAGTTATTAAGTACAGCCGGTAGCCCACGTCACCTTTTATGTCACTTTTTTGGAGCCATGGATTTTTATGATCCACGGTGCACACTCTATGCAGGTGCGTGTACGCCGTCCATATCTGGTACCCTAGAGTATTGTGCCGGTTGTGCCCAATAATTTCTTCTCAGTAGCTAGTAATTTCGACTTTCCTATTATTATTTGCAGACAAAAGAGTGATTAATGAAGCAATAACATTTGAATTTACTGTGCGATTGTTCCATAAGAAACGCATGCAACACAAGTAGAGCTTAATAAAAAGCTGGCAGGCCGTAGGTGTGCCTCAAGGGATGCATTCACTAATATATTTTTCTTTGGTCGTAGGAGTTGGCATATCACCTCGTAATATCTTGTCATCCCTCTTTAGGTATCTAGGAATTGTCCTCATCCTTCTCTGCCACACCTTATCCCCCAAGAATCTCCTCCTAAACGTAGCCAAGTATGGAGATAATCTGAGTTATATGTTCTTCAACAAGGAAAAGTTCCATTTCCTTTCCAAGCAAAAAAAGTCGTCTACGTTAACCGCATGCACAAGCATTCCAGACATGTCGAGTGAAATTTCGAATGAGGATGAGGACGTAATCTGGCCAAAAAACGAGTTTAGGCTGAGTACTTGTTGCGCATGATTGCTCATAATTAGTGACCACAAATGATTTGAGTGTTGGCCCGTCTACTAATCGGAGACGTACCACCGATGCCTCTAGAAGCATATTAGCTCGTGGATATATCCACATGCAATGTCCCATATCAGTGGGTGATATGGCCCTGTAACATCAATGCTCTTGTTGACTCCCATTCAGTACAGGGCCAAGAACTTCCTTTCACAATATGACTCGTTGAATGAATGGATGAAATGAAGTACACCAGTCAGGGCACTCTAACCTATTCTTCCAGCCATCTATCCGAAAAAACCTGTTATTATCATGTCAGCTATATATATATACATCGTTGTTATTCACATACTCATCAAGATGTGATGTCCTTTTAAACCAGTTGTCTGCATGAACTTAACTGATTCTTTGAAGGGTATCCAGGATTCTTCTGTCTCAGTGCATCCGGATATTCTGGTTACTTTTCCATTCTCGTCTTGCGTCTCTATGTTTTACTTTCCTGTAGGGTCAAGCCTTACGGTTACTGATCTTTCCTCGGGGTGTTATAACTTATACCAGCATAAATTTTGAGGATAGCTTGAGGAGCATCTCGAACGTTGGCACCATTGAATGCTAAAAACAATGCATTAATGCCAGCGCTGACTCTCAAGTAACATGGCCTCATGGGCAATGGCCAGGTTTCAATAACTTGGAGAGAGCCGCGAGACACGGCCACCGAATATGAGGGGAGTACTTTTCACTGCATCGTTTCTTACTCGAGTAACACGTAGGAAGTGAAATGGTCGACATAGCTCATATGCTTAATTTGTAGAGCGCAGTGCAAGCTGCAGCCTGGAACGTTTTGATCATTATGAAATGAGCTTTTCGGAGTAAAGTCATGTGATTTAATGGGAATATTGGATGGATATTGTTTCCTCATCAGATGTTTGAACCACTTGCTAATTTTCCAATTTCACGTATGGTGAGCACTGCACCATTGGGTGGGCAAGGGACATAAGACTCAAACCAAACATATATGGTGGTGGCAGCTCCTTAAATTCCCATAAAGAATCAATCCATGATCGATCGCTATCGTCAATATGGTCTACCGTGACAGTCGAAGAAATATAACATACGGCTCTGCAAGTGCAATAAAAACATGTCCGGAAGAAAATGCGAAGGCTTGACTTTCTGAAAACAGAATAACCAGTAGTGGAAGAGAAAAGAAAGAAGAAGAAAAAAAGAAAATCGAAGAACCGGGCAAAAGGGAATATAAAACATATGGTGCTCAGACATGCAGGATCAACAAAGAACCATCACATCCCCCCACCCACCCCTTGCCAGCCAGATCTTACTAGACTCACAAAGCCAGTCTCCAACTCCATTTAATTAGTCCAATTTTCGCCGCTCATCAACTCTGAGCTTATTAAGCCTACCATATCCAGGTTCAATTGTTCAAAGGCCTTCTTTGCTAGGTCAATTGTACAAAAGGCCTCACCTACTCTTTGATGAGCATGATATGTTGGAAGCACATAGGCATTAATGAAATTTAAAGAGCTATACGGATATGTTATAAGATGAAGTATTTTATGTTTGCTTTTAGAGTCAGACCAGTTTTCTTATTTAGATGTTAGCAGCATGAATCAATTGACAATTAAAAGAAAGCATATATTAATAGACAATGTACGATTAATAATTGAATGCACTCAAGCATCTTCTAAGCATTAATGTCGACATCCATCAAGTTGCCAATATAACCGCTCTTTTCTGCCAATCCTAACACGTGCTGAAACAGCGCCGGCATGTGCCATTCTTCATATCTTCAAGAGCAGGAATGTCTGATTAGTTTGGAATGTAGCCGGTTAAAACAATAAGATTTTTCTTTAATTAAGCTCAAAAACTATTATAAGACTGAGAGAATGACTGATTAACAAAGCATATTCGAGTTTTATAAAGTCTTGATTACTGTTCTTAATTGACAATCAGCACACGCTCTTTAATTATGGATTAAACCGTCGTTAAAATGGATTAGTTATAATCACGTGATCATGCAAGTGTACATTAGGTTATTGTCGGAGGCTTGCATTTACATCATCATTTTCCTCATAGTGATTAGAGCATCTAAGTCACCCCATCAAATTAAACAACAGCAGGACCTCATAGTGGAAGGATAGAACCTTCATACTATAATCTAAAGGACATACTTAAGCAAGAACAATGAGAACTTGGCAGGGCAACTGTGCAGCATTTCCAACCATATATCCTAACAAGTATGTACTCTCACAACTATTGCCTTGTGAAGTACCAGTCAAGGCAAGTAGGGGACCTAGCCCCTCAGAGTCGCAACGACGCCATCACAATATATGGACGTGTCTACAAACAATAATGTGGTAGATGTAGAGCCATCCTATGTATTGCTCCTTCTAAAATATATGTCAACTGCTAATGAGAACATATACATAGCGAGAGAAGCAAACACTATAGCCGGCCTCATGAAATGATTAAGCCATTGACCTTGGCGATTCCCTAATATATAGACAAAACCAGGGCTATATAAAATAATGGTATACATACTAGTGCCAAATAATTATAATGCAGGCTATATATAGGAAAGCGTCAAGGAGAGGAAATGGAGATGGGTCCAAAGCTGAGTTTTGGGATTGGCTTCATTTTTACGTCCAAAACTGAAACCTAAAGGAAGGCATTGGCTAGATTTGTAGGGACAAAGCTGAATGATGCAGCTTGTAGACCCATAGTAGGGGAAAGAAGCAAACCGTCCTTTGCGGAACCATTTCCCAGGCGCAAAGAAGAAAAGAGAGATTTCACATAGTCAATCTCAATGGCTTGGCTGTTTGACATGTATGTTATTGGCGACATTGCAGTCCATCTGTGCAGTAGTTCATGTGGTATATATATATATATGGAAAAAGTTTAAATGAGATCGCTCTCATGTGGCTTATATGAGGCCACTTTAAATCATAGCCGTTGGATCTTGATCTGACGGCTACAAATAGCTATAATGATCTCACTTACTCTCTGATGTGACACACTCATCTACCCACTGATTTGATATCCATCCTCCGATCGGAATCCAATGGCTATAAAGATTGGCCTCATACTCCTTATATGAGAACGATCTCATGTAAATCATTCTCTCTCTCTCTCTCTCTCTCTCTCTCTCTCTATATATATATATATATATATATATATATATATATATAAAGTATGAGATCACGACGGTAAAGAAGCAAGTGCTCAGGTCTTAATTAGAATAAGTGTACAAGGCTAAAAAGCTTTCGGGGGCGTGGACATTCCACAAAATTTACATACTTCGGACTTTGTCTTGTTCTTTGGTATTGGCCAAGTAAATCGAAATGAAATAATTGTACCGGGTGAAAGGAAATGTCAAGAGGCTATCACTAAGATAACCGACAACATAAAAATTAGTCCAGGCTTATCTGTGCATTGATCATGCTGAGATTACAAACAGTCACAGAAGCATCTGATACCACAATATTATCAAAATTGAAAATAATCATCAAAGAGAGGACGACTTGTCTTAACTCCCTTACCTTCTTTTTAATAAAAACCATCTATTCATTATTATCAGACCTGCTATTTAAATGAGTGTATGTCATAGATATCCAAATTTAGAAATGACCATTGCCCCGTGAGTGGAAGGAACCCGGAAGAGTAGGCAACTGTTGTTGAGAGCCATAAGCCATTCCCCTTTTCGCAATTATAATCATGAAGAAAGAAAGTAAGCACCTGGAAAGCCATTCATACACAGTATGATAAAACAAGAAACAACGTTTACCCACGAAGTGGACTACTGCTATCGCCAACTTCATAAAATGAGGTATTGCTTTCACTTTCCAACGCTAAACTACGAAGGCACATAAAACTGTTGATTTAACGTGGTTTATGAATTTGAGCTGTCTCACAATTTTGAACACGTTAGACAGTGAGGAGCGCCCGTTGCAAGAGTCGCATTCATTGGTATGGGACACCTGTTCATGGATTTTGATTGGCACTTAATAGCTTAACACTCGATCACGAAACATCAACAGGACATTGGCCACGACTTGATCGTTTAGGTGTACGTGTAAATTGAAACTTTATTTGCGTTAAATGAAATAAATTGACAGGTTAGCAGTATCCTCTACCAGTCAGTCAGTCATGAAAAATTGAAAAAGTTCAGGAGGAAAGAGCAAGACACCGTGGATATATAGAAGAGCTAGCTAGGGACAAAAAATTAAGCCTGAGAACGTGTAAAACCACCAAATTTATTACAAGCTGCAAGTCTGGGGAATGTAAAAGAAAAAAATAGAGAAAAGGTAGAGGAGGGGGTGGTGGCTGGTGCATTGCCATCAAGAGACAGGAAGACGAGACTCTTTCAATGCTCCAGCACCAAACAAGCTCAGTTCATCCTTATTCACTCATTCTTTCCTAATGCTAAAAGTCTATACATGAAAGAGGAAACTTCTTCACACGATCAAGCCCCAAAAATGAAACCAAACAAGAGAAAGAGAGATGGGATGAAAGGAATGCAAAACAAGAAAAGAAAAGAACAAAAAAAAAAGCACCACAAACCTGCTGTAGCCCTGGCATTAAAACAAGAGGGTCACAACATCAACAACCACCATTAGCTAGTAATCCCACAAGAAAGGCTCGAAGCTGCTGGTTGGAACCTGGCAATCAGGGTTGTCCATTAAAGTGTCCGATAAGAAACCGTAGTCGTTCATGCTCTCGAGCCACGCCGGCGGCCGGTCGAGCCAGTCCTCGGCCAAGTCGACAAATACAAAGTCCTTAGTCGACTCGGCAGAATCAAAGCTCCCGCACAGCCTCGGGAGCTCTACGATCTCACTCAGCTCCTCCGGCACCGCCGTCGTTGAGACGACACCGAGCTTCTCCATGGCCGCGGCCTTGGCGGCCGCCGCCTGGACGTCGCGGGGGGAGAGAGTGGCGGGGCGGGGGAGTGAGTCGGCGAGCTCAGGGAAGTTGAGGATAGCGGAGCTGCCTTTGATGCTGAGGGCGGCCACGTCATGGGCCCGGGCGGCCATTTCTGGAGTGGAGAAGGTGCCGAGCCAGATTCTGGACTTCTTCCTGGGCTCCCGGATTTCAGACACCCACTTGCCCCAGTTGCGCATGCGGACCCCATGGTACACCGGGTGCTTGCTGCTGTCCCTGCGGCGCTTGCTCTTCTTGTTGGACTCCACATGATCTTGATCCCCAGAGACCATCTGCTGCCCCTGTTTCAACTCATCCTCATGCACACTCAAGTTCTGCAGTGGTGGAATTTGAGACAAGCAAGAAGAAGAGGTAGAAGTAGGAGAGGAAGCTCCAGAGCTGCTGCTGCTTTCGGTCTCCGAATTGCGCTGGTGATCCCCCATTATGCAAATTCAGCTGAATTTACCTTGCCAAGATCAACCAGCAGGAAAATGAAGCTCCAGCTCCTCTCCTACATTGGACAACAGCTGCGTGAGTGAGTAGCCATTGACAGCTCTAACTTGTAAGGAGTAAGTATGTCTAGCAGATTACCAGCAATGCAGCCAGTGGACTGATCAAATTGCACCACTCAATTCTCAACCATAGTATGTCATGCTTGAGAATTGAGCTATGATTGAGCTTGTGCTGGAACTGAAGGAGTGGAAATGAGGTGGGTTATATTGAGGAGGCAAGAGGGAGGAGGGTAAATAAGGAGAAAGGCCAGGCTAGGCCAGAGGGGAGCTAGACCATTCCTTGGGGAGTAACCGACCCAGGAGAAGGTATCGTTTTTCTACTAAAATGACACATAGGAGGGGACCGTCAGCGTTGGCGCGTTGCGAGACCTTAACGTACTGGGGGACCTACCTTCCGTGTACCCCCTGAGGAGGAGAAAGCTCATCAAAATGTATTTGCTCGTTTTTTGCAGTTTCACTTTTCACCCACGTTTCCCTGTGCATTTCTCCGCCTCTTATCCGTTTGCCTCTGTCATCCCTTTTCTTGGCAGTGAATGAGGTGGCGGTTGGATTGACAGCCTACCCATCCCAGGCAAAATATCAATTTGCTCGAGCATTGTACAGATGAGATGGGACCGGCCCTTCTTGTGATTTCACCTGCTGTGTGCTGGACGCTTTGCTTGCTTGGATTGCGATTTGACCCAAGAAGTGGTTGCCAACAAGAAACAAAAGCGCTGCTAAGATAGGTTAATCATGATTTTCTACCATATATAATCTCACCTGTCCTTTATTTTACAGGAAACAATATATCTCTGTCCTTACAACTGTAATTTGGAGCTGAAGAAGTACACAAGCTAAGGGGGGGCCTAACTTTGAAAATATTGTTTAAGAAGTTTAAGCAATTAGTACTCCCTCTATTGCATATTAATACTTCCCACATTACTGTTTTTTCTTGTTAGATTTTTCTTCTTTTTGTCGCTACTCTCAAGTATCCTTTTACCTCATACATAAAATTAAGAACGTTTATATGAGACAAGGCACATGTGCTTTCACGTGATTGAGACACTGCAAGTCGTCAAATTTCAATCCAACGGCATGAGTCAAATCACTGACAAGGCAAGTGATTTAAGCCTGCTTGCCCTTTATTTGACACCCGCCATCTAAATAAAGATCCAACTACATTACTCTAGAATCCAAGAAACTTTAAGCTCTTAGAGTGTCAATTTAGTCAAGGCAACAATAACAATCAGATATCCAGGCAACAATAACAATCAGATTGCATATGAATGTTTGGGCGGACTAATTAAACAGATAACTATTGTTTACTATCATCCCTCTAATATCCTTGTGCCACCTGTTATTGTTGCTAACCCCAAACTGATATACACTGACAAAAGCCTGTTGACAACAAACCAAAAGCCAATAATGTGTGTTCAATATATGGGAAAAATTTAAATGAGATTGTTCTCATATAGCTTGCATGAGCCCGAATAATCTTGAATTGTCCAATCAAGATCTAATGGCGATGATGAGTCAAACTTAATTCCCCATCATTTGACACATGTTAGATTTTGATAAAACAGATGAAGATGGCTTGGCTCATACAAGCTATACAAGAACGATCTCAAATAAACCGGTCTATTCATCCCTACGCATATATATGATTACGCGAACTCTTTCGGGATTATATTACTGTTTTTATGTGTGTCGTGCAAATAGGGAATAAAACCTCAACACTACCCTGTATGTCCTTAGAACGTAAGAAGAGAATGGTAGGTCTTTCGGCCTAGAGTAATGCTATACCGTGGTCCCCTTTTCAAACGGCTTTCCGGACATCAGTGGGAAGGCTCACGGATCAGAACCAATGAAAACCGTGAGCCCCACCCAAAGCCTGGTTAGCAGCCTGAATAGGTGACAGGGTCATACATTTTTTCTTGGGGCTATCCACCTGCTCAAAGACTTAAGATTGTTTCCCGCACTGGGCTTCTACGGTCCACGCTTAGAATAGAAAGAAAATAGCAAAGGAGAAGAAGAAATGAGCATATCTGTATTATCATATCTTAGTGAATGGGTATTTCTCCTATCCTAGTGGAAAATAAATCACATTTATCAGTCCTACTCGAGGTCAAGAGCAAGTATGTATTAACTTCGTGAACATAACATCGATAGATCAACATCTAAGTGGAATTTAGGCAGATCAATGCAGCTGGACCACCATCAAGATCGGCTTAATTAAAAAAAAAAAAAGATCGTGCTTCAAGGACATATAGTTCAAGCATAATTGGCCGTGGTCGCCTCCAAATTATACGTAATTGAACCAGCTCAACAGTCTTTTTGACAAGTACATAAATGGACATGGTCAGTTTACTGTATGATACTGAGGTTGCAAGCAAGAGTGGTGGAAGAGACTGTATTTCTTTTCAGTAAGTTTTTATTGGGCACTATTTCTCTTTATTCGCTTCCCCTGTCAGTGTCAGTCGGCAGACTGCAGACCAGCCGTCCTTAGTTAAGGCGGCCTTTTTCATGCAAAAAGAGTGCTAAGACTTTGTGCTTCTTCATTGGGGATCCTTCGTAATATCATATGACACCCCAGAGGTGTCTGTGACAAAGTACGCGTAGTTTAATGTGCGTACAAGCTGTGTATTAAACGAGTTTCTCTTACCTCTGACTGCTTTTATACCTTTCTTAACGTGTTTTTTATAGTAGGCATTCCAAATGTGTTTTTTTTAGATCTTTACCGTACTTTGCTATGATTTACAGTCTTTTTGCCTGATCACAAAGGCTCTCTTTCTTCTTCTTCAAGATTGTCATATTTACTGGACCTTGTGGATTGTCTTCCCTTGGATTCAGGAAATCCCCAAAAGGATCTCCGAACCCGTGGGCTGTGCTTTTTACAGTGTGATATAACCTTGCAGCCCAATGCACATGACATACTCGTTGTGTACATAAATTTTTGGGCACGCAGTGCTTCTGATGTTAAGAAATCGCTTTCCTAACCGGGTTCCGCCCATGACCGTGTGCTAACTATGGTTCCTAGCATGGTGCATAGATAGGAGAATGTTCTCAGTATGGTCACGATTACCATGTTAGGACACCTATATGCCGGAAAACATTTTTGAAGAAGGAGATGGGGGACATGAAGGCAATCAAGCCAGAACCGCACTTAGAGTTGGATATACACCATAATAACAGCTTGCCTAAAAATCCATGCACACACAACACGACGTGCATGTCTTGTCCAGTCCAGTGGGCTGCGAGGTTATAGCCCAAAGTGAACCCACCAATCGGCAGTTTGGTAGTTTGAGCCCATGTACTCCAGTATGTAGGCCCATTGTCAGCTGCAGCAAGTAATTCCATTTAGCCGTTTAAAAAGCACATGCTCCACATGATTCGATGTGTTCGCAATCTCCCAAAATCTCGCAATCGTTGAAAAAGTTATTACACTCGTCGTGGTTGCATCCAACATAGGTTTGTTTCTAGGATGCGTTTGGGAGGTCATTTTTGGGCCTAAAAGCCGTTTTATAGCGGTTTTAGCATCAAATCCTGTTTGGAAGGCATTTTTATACAAAAACGATTTTGTTACAAGAAAATTATTTTTTTCTTAAAATTTAGTCATAAGGCCATTTTTTTAGAAAATATGAGATTTTGTAAAAAAGCAACTTTTGTGTAAGGAATAATGTAGAAATAACTCTACTTGCCCCTCCATCATCAAATGAATTAAGTTCCATTCTTTTTTTTCTCTTATTAATGGTAAAATCTTTCAATGAGGTATTTATTATTAGGGAAATTATATAAAAAATTATGAAAAAAAATTTCCAAAATGATACACTGTAGCAATTATTTCCCGAAATGGTGTTATGACAAGCCACACAGGCGCCCGCGTGGTTTTTTTTTTTAAACCAAACCGGTTAAAGGAGAATACTGCCTTAACCTTTTTTGTCCCATTTTAAACAGATAGTCACTTTAACGATACATATCTCTCTCATTTCTAATCCATTTTTTTTTCTTTCATTCTTCCTTATTTTTAGTGCTCTTTCTATTCATTATGATATCAAAGAGATATTGAGACATTACATACCATTTATCGTAGTTTTTGTAGTATTTTTTTCGATAAATATCATGCGATGGATCAACATCTTTGTGATACCATTATGACCAGAAAGAGCACTAAAAATAAGGAAGAGTGACAAAAAATGGGCGAAAATGGATAAAGAATGAGTGAGAGATGCATAATTGAAGCTATCACCCCTTTTAAATGGGACAGATTTGTTTTAGTGGGACAAATTTCAACGATGCATATCTCTCTCATTTCTAATCTATTTTCGCCCATTTTTTTCACTTTTCTTTATTTTTAGTTCTATTTCTGGTCATAATGATATTACAAAGATGTTGATCCATCGCATGCTATTTATTGAAAAAAATATTACAAAAACTACGATAAATGGTATGTGATGGCTCAACATCTTTGTGATATCATAATGAATAGAAAGAGCACTAAGAATAAGGAAGAATGAAAAAAAATAAGAAAAAATATATTAGAAATGAAAGAGATATATATATCGTTAAAGTGACTGTCCGTTTAAAATGTGTAACATCCGAAAAATTAGTAAGTATCTTAAAACTGAAATTTGACCCTCTTAATGATTGATTTGACCGTGTGATGCTTTGTTTAAATTAAAGTTGGTGAGAAGAGCTTTCCAACGACACCAATTTTGTGTGATTTGGAGTTCGGAGTAAAAAGTTATGGGAAATTGAATAAACACGATCGATCGCGCTGAAAACGATCGATCGGCTTATGGAACACGATCGATCGGCTTCGATCGGATACGATCGGCGCCATCGCGCGATTGGTAATCAGGGCAGGACGATCGATCGCCGTATTGCCCGATCGATCGCCAGTTGCGGTTTGGCGAATTCTAACTAATTTTGAGGCGGATTTGTTTGGGAAAGATGTCATATCCTAACTAAACTTATATTGCACGTTCCTAGGGTGATTTAGGGACTCTCCCATTGGTGGAAAGTGCCCAAGATATGGTAGAATTGATTGGGCAAAGATCTTCTAAAAACTCTATATAAACCCATAGAGTCTAGGCTTGTGCTTTTGAAAACTAAACCCTAGAACGTCCAGAGGCTTTCCCCTCTCCTTCCCACGTTCATCCCTCTCTTAGAAGACCTCTTCTTGTGGGAATTGCTCAAGAGCTTGGATCGGGAAGCTTTGAAGGAAGCGGAGGAGACGAACATCGCGTAGAAAGGCGACGTCTTTTGGTGATAAAGAGTAGGATGGTTTTTCCCTCTCTTCTTATTCTTTTCTCACATTATATGATGAGTATTCTTACTGATTTTCTTGGAGTATTGCTTTGAATCTTGCGGGATTAATGATTTATGTCTTGTCTTTCCATGTGTATTGCGATACATGCATATATGCCTTCATGCTTCATGTCTAGATGGTAAATCACATCAAAGATGGATGCTTTATTAATTTTACAGAAGATAAAAGTTCTGATATTGTTCTGATTATGATGTCTAATGATTGAGTCTTATGCTTTAATGATCGATTTGCTTAAATCGACTCAATTGAAAGATATTTGGTCTAAGGTTGTGTTATATGGGGAGAAACATGATAAAAAGGGAATCTTTTTGTAATTCTAGTTAATTCCAGGATCTGTAATTGATCTAGGAGGGGAGTACTATCATCTATCATGAGTATAATATCATCTATAAGTGGTACGGTATAAGTTAATTAAAGTTTAATCAAGTTTCTCACTTTCGGCCAGAACTGTTTCTGCACGGACAGTCGACAGTGAATAATTCATAACTAATTCATATGATATCAGAAAAATATAAAACCGGTGGGGTTAGAAACTAGACTCATAAGGGTACTCTCAGTAAAAATTTCAGAAGATAATATTAACTGTACAGAGTCTGGGAGCCGCCGGAAGTGGACTGTTATGCAAAAGACAGTGAGCAGAATCCAAGTGAAAACACTAAGTACTTAAGTAAAACCACTTAATATGATGTGAAGATGGTAGGACGTGTCAGTAACTATTACTGGATTATATCCTTATGATTATCACAGTAAGGTTGGGTTATGGTTAATATGATAGATGGGTAATACCTATGTTAAGAATACCGTAATCGTGTATTTGAAGATAAAGCGTTTGTGTCGGTTTGAGGTTCCATTTGGAATCCAAATCATCTAGGACTCATTAATACCTTGTCTCTGATTTATATATTTCAATAAGACCTATATGATTTCCATCTAGGGCTGAGCATGAACGTATGTATGGATTGTGTTATTCTCTTTGTGTGACATTCCCACTTATACTCTGTATGTGAGTCTGTTCCGGTGATTGACACCTTATGTGGTTAGAGCGTTGCGGCCTCTATTTCGTTGAATTATTATTCATCATGATTATTTGATTGATTCCTCCACTAGAGGTCTTGCGGGATTTCTCCGGAAGTGGATTCATAGTATGCTCACATTATGCCATTGCTTGATCTTGCGGGGTCACTAATATTTGTGGTACTGCGGTTCCACACTGCCCAAAAAGAGGCAACATACGTACGTTAGATTGTTGACATTACGGAAGGTCATCAGTCTCCGCCCATCGTGCCCGTAAGCACTGGTGGGGCCAGCATCCTAGACGCATGGCAGGGTTCCAAAAAGAGGACCCCTAGGGTGGTTCTGGTATAGTCACTTGCGGGTGATCGGTTCAGCGAGCAGAAATTGTACTCCTTTCACTTTTAATGTCTGGAGCTTTTTAATATGATTATCATTCCCTCCTTACTCATATGTGTAGTAGGAGCCTTATTGTTGTTTTCCCTACTTGCGGGTTGGAATTATTATTGACTAACCTTTCAGGTGTATAAATCCTTGGTTTAGTCCAGATGTTGCGGCATCTTCATAAACCTTTGTTATTCTTATCCTATTCATATTGTTTGTCCTTATTCAGTGGGTTTTTACATCCTACTGAGTGTTTCTATGAAATACTCATGCATCCTCTGATGCAGGCGCAAATGGAATTTGAGATCAAAAAGTTGCAGTAGTGAAGCGGTCGCAGGAGCCGTGAAGACTTAGAGTTTATATTATTTGCTTTGCTTATTTGATGCTTATGACATTTAATGGCAATTGTGTGCCATAGATTTATAGGTTTATTTGATTTGACTTTCTTAATTGGATTATTATCAGTATTATTAAGTAAATTTCCATTCCATAGTATTCATTAATGTTTGTATTTGTATTGCACTGATTATGGGCATGACCGATTACACATCCTTTGAGATGATCGTAATTGGTGGTGAAATCGACTGTTCGGTCTCGCGCCCGAGATTCTCTACCTCCAAATGTATATCATTGATTGGCTTCCGCACTTCGATCGAGGTATGGGATTTCGGGGCGTGACAAAATGTGACGAAAAATATTAAGGCAATAAAAGGCCTCAACCGACGCCTTTCTGTTTTGGTTTTAAAAAAAAGCCACGCAAGCTCCCGCACCATGCAGGCGCCTGCGTGGCTTGTCAGAACACCATTTTGGGAAATAATTGCTACATTGTGTTATTTTAGAAAAAAAAATTCATGATTTTTTATATAATTTCCCCTTTATTATTTGGTAAAAGGTAGCCTCCGGGCGCCCGGGCTCATCCGACGGTTGAGCCCTCTCCCCCTCTCCCTCTGGCTCGATGGGGCGCCCGCCGCCCCGGCGACCCTCTTCCTCTCGCCCCGCCACCAGTGCTTTCCACCTTTCACCGGCCCACCGCCACAGCGAGAGTGACCTATCGAGCCAAAGGAGAAGGCGGGAAGGCGGTCACCGGGTGGGAGAGGGAGGGTGCGAGAGGAAGGGGGGAGAGCAGGGTGGCGGGCGTCGAGCCAGAGGGGGGGAGTGGGAGGGTATCACTGGGGTGGCGCCGGGGTGGTAGGCGCCCCGTCGAGCCGAGAGAGGGAGAGGGGGAGAGGGCTCAACCGTTGGATGAGAGCCTCGGGTGCCCAGAGAGAAGCCCCTCTCCCGGCGCCAGGAGGCTTCCAGGCCTCTTATTATTTATCTTAAATTTACCTCATCCAAATATGTTTTAGAGGTTGGCTTTTGACAAAAATATTTTTGGGGTAGACATTACCATATGAACCAACGTTTTAGCTTTGCTATAACAAAAACAATTTTGTATAAAAGCTGGTTTTTACTAAAGCAAAAGCAGCTCCAAACACACCCCTAATATACTCCCTCCATACTATTGTAATGGTCTTGATTTTAGAAAAAAAAAGACATTTGCCTCTTATTAGTTTTCCCATCTCAGATTATCCTTCTCTAGCAATCAATGGATGGAGTAAAAAAACATGGTGGATTCTTAATTAAAGTTATGTCGAATATAGCGTTCTCTCCAATGTGGACAATTATAGTGGGATGGATAGAAACCAAGTGGGTGCCTGAGTTGGAACTTCCACTCCATGGACCACAGCAAGGATTATATATCCCCCGACTCCATTGGGCACCCACATGAATTATATCATGACTTGCAAGTGCATATGTTATGTGGACCGTGTAGGTGCCCGGGCAAATTGATGAAGGGTTGATGAAGGGTATACGGGCTGCGATGCTCTAAGAGGCCGGATGCCCTGCCCTTCTATTCAAGTCCTAGGGAATAGGGACTTGGACCCCCTCATTGACAAAAAAAAAAAGGAATGGGAGAGAGGGAGTAGATAGACAATATTTGAAGTAAAACAAAGGTGACACATTAAAATCCCCAAAAGAAAAAGTGCCCTGAGCGTAGCACATTGTTAAGTTTGGTTCACCTAATTCACGTATTTCTCAACCTATTAAGCATGAAAAAAGTCCAGTCGTCCCCAATTTTACGTTAGAAGCTTTGACCACCAATACCAAGTGGTTGGGCTTCCCTTGCAACAGCCTACCCCATTGAGAGAGAGCTCTTATCGTGTTACGGTTAGAATTTAGACTTCCCAAGCTAGGATAACATTCCATGCATCGTCCCTTTTATTAGGCCCACAAGGCCACGGGTCATCAGGGTTATAAGAAAATACTCATATAACGAATTCTTGAGGTAATATTTGACTGCTTGTTCAAGTTAAACTTGATCTGTTCATAACTACCACCTGGGTAATAACACGACACTGAGCATGTTAAACTTGGTCTAAAGTGTGATCTTTACGTGTTGCGAGGACTTAGCCGTGTTCCCAAGTCCATAACGTCTCGTTCCTCACACCACTTGTTCTCATGCCGTATTGTAGGGGGGTGAATTCCGAGCCCTGCATCCAAACACGGATCTCATATCCCTGGCGAAGTGTTGCCTTTTGGATGAATGTTCAACTATCTGCTCTCCCTTCAATTAGCCACAAAACTTTGGCTAAAAAATCAGTATACTCTCTTCCCTACCTACTCCCGTCTTTAGTGGACTACCATTTTATAAAATTCTCATTTTTATTAGACCATGAAGCCTACAAGGAAGTCACGTGACTTCTTCTCCTTGATATCCTGTCCAACTTGTATGCTCGTTCACGAACTAAGTTCAAGTCAATTCTTCCAAGTCTCCTCTAATTTTGAAAAGAGAAAATCACCTGATTTGACAAAATCGAAATAATATTTTAGAATATTGAATATTTCTAAATGTACATAATATTTTGGTATTTTGGAACAGAGGGAAGAGAGTATGAGACATGACTCTTGCGCATTAGAGGCACAATGAGCCATCAATTTCAATTCGATGGCGTGCATCAAAATCATGGGCGGGCGCGGGTGTTTAAACCTGCCTGCCGCTGCTTTGACGCCCACCATTGAATCCAAATCCAACAGCTCACAGCCTCCGCGCGCACTTGAGCCGGGCCTCATAAAACCATAGATTTGTGATCTTGTATAATAACCAATCAGTAATCCATTGTTAGCCACTCCACCTGAGTCTTGAGCTGTCAGTTCCGTGTAGATAATCCAACTGAACCACCACACTTCCTTGACGAAGTTTGTATCGGAAACGTTTCGGCGGGGCTGGGAATTTCGGGAAAATGGATCAGCCTCTTTGAAGCCCGGGGCGGTCTCCCGTTTCCGCATTTTTCAAACGACCAGGAACTGTTCACCTCTCTGGGCGGAGTGCCTGGACAGAGAGAGACGGAATTCATGGAAGCTTTGGGAATTACCGCTGTGGATGACTACTACCGCACTCTCCCGCCTCTCTACTTGGGCTTCCTTGCCGTCTGGTTCCTTTCCGCCGCCTCCTGGACCGCCGTTACTTGGAAAAACCGCCACTTTCAGGTGATTTGGTTTGATTTCTAGCCTCGTGCTCATGTCATGCGCCTGTCATGTTGGAGGTGTTGTGGAACGATCTGTTTCTGTTTATGGGTGTCATTCGTTTATGCACGTAATTAGCCCCCTCTCTAGTAGCTTTGAGCTTTTAGGATTGGTTAGCTGAATATTGGTTCTAGTCTGTTGAAATGTATTAGTTGGTGATAATTCCATGTTCTTTGAATTTTTTATTGTTTGCACTGGAAAAATATTCAAGCGTAAAGTCATTCGATAAATTGATTTGTTTCCAAGGTACCATGGATTCACATATCTGATTTTCCAGCCACACAATTAATATGGGACAGAGGGATTATATTATTGGTGCAGAAGATGTTCGTTTGTTTCCGGTAGTCTTTTCTTGTTAATTTGTGCCCTACTTGGGGAGTGTTTTTAGTGCATAATCATAATCATAATCAAGTAGCACATTTTCCTAACTATTTAGGGTTAGCGACATGGATCTTACTCCATTAAGGCCTGGTTTGGGCTACCCCTTTTGTAAGAGATAGTAAAATCAAATCCTTTTTTATTAACTCTATCTAAGTTCTCTTAGGTCTCACTCTCCTTTTTTTTGGCATCATTTACATGCATCCCTTCTAATCTTTTCACGGGGACATTTATTGGTCTTCTTTGCATATGCCCATATCAACGCAACTTATATTATCTCAATTTCTCCTCTAAAGGATCTACCCCTAAACTCTCACGGATATATTCATTTATAATCCTATATTTCGTAGTTATCTCACTCATCTACCTTAGCATTTTCATTTTTGTTACACTAGATCTAAATTTATTTATATATTGTATCTGTCAATTGTTCCTGGCCACTTGATGATGTGGTTACTTACTTAACTTAGTAGGTTCTTACACCCATATAATGAGTAGTATTTTCGTGTTTGACATTAGTAATCCTGTACTTTTTTATGGTTGATACACTAGAGCAGATGAGCAATCTGCAGTTGACGCTTACTTGTGTACCCTTGATCAAAGCATTGCAGCTGGTATTATCTTATCTGTTTTGGTAAGTCTTTTTTATGACACTTAAATTTCTGATCATATATGTAAATCTTTATGTTTTTGCATGCATGAGTGAGAATTTCAATTTGTATTATTTGGAGGGTTTTTTTTTCAGCAAATTTAATTTAGATCAACCAATGTAGGTTATCAATATATTAAAATGATATAAGGGAACTTTTAATTAATCTTGCGTCTTCTTCATACTAAGAGGGAGGAAAAACAACACAAAACGGAACAATTTATATATCTCTGAATCTGCCTTTGTCAGGTATTCATGTTTCAATCTTCAGATTTGCTCTCTATGGATGTCCTTTGGCGTGTATGTAACTGGAGTGCTCTTCCAGACAGCTTCTTTTGTGTCATTTCTTCTCATTTCCCATGGTTACTGTATCATTTGTGAACGCCTTTCAGTGTCAGAACGTCGTACCACTGCTGCTCTTGGTGGTGCTCTCTATCTGACTCTTGTTGGCTACAAAGCTGCTGTGCCATACTTCACTGTAAGCATATGCGCCTCCTTCCTTTTGTTTTTTTCATAAATGTATCGTTTTAATTTAATTTAAATTTTTCTTGGTATCCTTCTAATTTAATTCTGAATGAGAATTTAATTCACTTGTGCGTACCTTCTCCAGGTTCTTCTGATACTTAACTATTTCGTATCCTTTTATGTGATATTCCACAACATATCTCAGAACCTTTTGGTACTTCGTTCACAACTGAGCTCCACGGAAGATGAAGACATTGAGTTGATGCACGATGCACTACACACAAAATATACTATGCTCAAGTATGTGTTTGAGTTTTATCTTTTTCTCTTCTTCAAAGGCTTGTGTAAATCGTCAAGCCTATTCCTACAAATTTCTTGTGTGTTCTCATAATCATTATTGTCATCAACATCTGTACGTCATTCTCTGGTCTTTTAAAAGATGTTTATCATGCTAATTCTGAAAATTTAAGTTAAATGCATCTTTTGAAGTTAAGTAGTTGGATGTTGGATAGAGTAAAATGGGCATTGTAGCAGAATAAATTGTGGATATTAAGTTCATACAATTTCCTACATGACTATCCCAGGAAGTTTCAAGGCGCAATGCAGATAGTAGCAATTGCAGAGATTGTGGTACATTTTCTTGTACAATTTGCATAATATAATGGAATAAGGTGGCATGGCTGATATTGGATTAATTTTTACCCATTATATTTGTCAGATACACACGAACATGGATAGTGTTGCAGATAATTATTGGCTCCGCTTGCTAATTCAGGAATGGGCTCAGTTTTGCATCTTCTTTTATATTGGGTATGCTAAACTTTTCTGTACATTTTGTTCTTTGTCAACAGGGTTTGTATGAAATTATCCAATCTTCTATCCTTTTATGTGCTTTACTTCATTTTAAGATACTTCTAGCAGAAATTATACAAAAAAAAGATACTTCTAGCAGATTATATGGTCAAAATTGTGCTGCAGCTAAAACTTTGTATTTCTACAAACTATAGGAGTCCTTTGACTATTTAGTTAAACTACGATTATAATTTCCTATTCTTTTTATCTGATTGGTAGTTATGGTGAATTTATATTTATCTACTCCTTCTTCAGGTGGATTTTCAGGTCACAGGAAGTATCCCTGCAGTTCTCTGCTATGCCTTACCTGAAGGAAAAAGGTGTCAGGACAGTGCCTCCAATCTACAGAGTTGTATGCTCTCAATCTGAATCTTGCTTAACTCATTTTTGTCATTGAATGGTGGGTTGGTGCAGGTTAAAGGTGAACCTGGGTTATTTCCCTTTCTGGGGAGTCGACCATAAACCTTTATGTATCCAGTTTATTAGGCTGAAGCCTGGTGGACTTTTTGTTTAAGATATCTCGAAAAGGTGTAAGATATGTTTATTATATAAATGTTTAAGAAGGTTTTTATTCATCTAACAATTTGTACTGCAGGAAATGAATGATAAGGATTACAAAGATTTGACTTTGAATAGATGGAACATTGGGGTGGTAAGTGTATTTCATGTTTTTAGGATGGTTTATGTCCTTGTAATTTAATTGGTGATAGTCTTATCAAATCTTCTCTCTTGTGGCTGTATTATGCTTTCCCGACAAATAAGTTATCTCACCACTTTCCTTGCACAAATTAAGCAATTATAAAAGTTTGTCAATGCAACAAAAGAAATCCGAAAGTTTATTTTGATGGTGTGATAACTGGAAGGTTATATGAAACTGAAGCAAGCCACATTGTTCGGTTTTACAAGGCTAAACCACCTGTCATGTCTTCATAGTACTCTTTAACACAGTTTGAAGAAGGCATGATGAGTGGCAATAGAAATTAGCCTGTAACAGCATGAATAAGATATTCAAATCTTTCATATGTTTGGAAAATGCTCGTGGGCCAGAAATTCTAAATGTACATATTTTTTTGTTTTGAAAAGTAGAGAGACATTTCCAGTTAATTAATTTTTTCATTTGTTAATAGCTCTCAATAATTCTGCAGCCATCTTCGTTCCCTTCATCCAGAGCGGAGAACTCTACTAGTCCATTGTTGATCATTGTCCAACAACCTCGTGCAATACAAGAAGCTTGAAGTGAGATGTTTGAGTTATGATTTCTTACTACTAAATTCTGGATCTCGGCTACT